>CAJPEX010002543.1:11930-38230 GCA_905338405.1 Notodromas monacha
TTAACATGCTGCTATGCACCCTGCATTCACAATGCTAGTACAGTGTACTGGCATTGTAAATGCAGAGCTGCATAGCAGCCAAAAAAATTTTCTTGAAATAGTTTCACTGACGCCGTAGGGAACAGCGTCAAAAAAACGGGAATCTTGGCGGGAATATGGGGGGGGGCGCCCAAACCGCCAGGATAACCGCCAGGGGAAGCGGCAATCCTATCCCCGTCTCTCCAGGCGGGTATAATGCCCGCTTTTTATGGTCTCAGTGGCTGCCTGGATAGACGTCCACCCTGGATGTCTATAAGGCCGTTTTTACTGCGTAAAGCCTAGCAGTTAACGCCCAAATTATTTGCTGGGAAATAGATTGCATCTTCCTAAAATTATGATTGCCCCGGGAATATATATCTTTAATAATATTAAAAAGCAGCTGCCGTTAAGTTTTCCCAAAAGAGTGAAATGGTTTGAAGAAACGATTTCCTTCGTCAAGCACGAAGGAAATTGAATCCCAGTACTTGACGGCTTTTCACCCGCAAAATTTGCTCAGGATTTGGCATTTGAACTGACCAATGGACCACAGAAAGGAAAAAAAATTTATATCTCTGTCGGAAAGGAAATTGCAGGGTTCTCATCCCGAAAAGACAGTCTTGCAATACACCAAGAAAGACAAGCTTGGGTCAAACATCCTTTGCTTCACCGAAGAAGAAACAAAGAGTTCGACAGAATTCCATTGAACTTTTCGGTACTTGAGGTTCCTTGAATTGGATGTAAACAATTGCGCGATGGAGCTTATCATCGGTTCCGAATCCGATCTTCTTTTCACGTGGAGAAATACAGCGCGTTTCTCTATTCAGTGTTTTGAAAAAGGAAACTAAGAGTCTTTCGATATGTTTTCCTCCATCAAAGTCAGCAGGGAGTTATCGTGAGATGAACATTGTAGGGCGTACTTGGTAGAGAAACTTTCACAAATAATTTTCCATAAATATTAACAGAGACGAGTGATTTTTGCATTTAGTTTTTGCAGTGTTTGTGTTTCGAAGTTGTTCGATCTATTCAAATAATGACCATTTTCACTTTCAGTAATCCGTGCTGATGGTTACATCATGAACACCAGCACGATACAAGCAGGATTTCTACTTTTGGATGCAGGTAGTAGATCTTCGATTGTTATCAGGAGAATTGAGAATAATATCATGATAAAAGAATATTTTTGAGCACTCTGGAAAGAATCATTCAAGAAGAATACTTCAACGAACGCATCTTTTACCCCGCTCTTCGAAAATGCGTTTCCAATCTTGGTGATATGTTATCCACTTGGAAGATTGCTTCTATATACGGGAAATGTTCTTTAAAGATAGCATGCAATGAAGTTACTGTGCTGAAAAAAATTGACGTAAACATTTGATCAGACCATATGAAACTTATCCCATTGTTTTCAAAAATCCTCGATGTCGAATGCAGAAAAAAATCCCCCCAGTGCGAATTTTCCTTCCAGCTAAAATGTGGTTCATGTAGAGAAAAAACATACCTAACTTTTTCCTGATTTAGGTCTTGGTTCTAAGTTAACGTTTTCTTTCTTTCATGTCAATGCTCTTGGGTGTCGGGGACCAAAAGAGGTTACCCTGCAAAATCCATACAAAACTCGTAAGGAACACACTTTTCGAACAATCGAATTTCGCATATAAAACTTACTGACCTAGAAACCGGCCAAAGAAACAAGTCAGAGAAGATAAACTCTTTGCAACCAAAGCCTTCCGAAGCAAACGATTTCTTTGATAATTCTTGACAAAATTTGTTTGTGTGCAGACTCTGAAAAACCTCCTGAAAATTGTGAAAATATCTGTTATTCAAAGAACTGTGAATTTTTGGATTACATACATTTGGGGAGACTCTGTCTTGGCCGTAACAGCCCATTGTGTTTACCATTTTTTTTGTGATCCCAATTATTCCCATTTACTTTGTCAAAAGCTAAGTGACTCTGACATGGGGCACCAAATTTGTACGAAAATATCCTGTCTTTGTTACAGAAGGGTTAATGGAGATCCCCCATCATGAGACACTCTAGCTCGTTGGGATTCCATTTCAGCGACCCACGTTTCCAAGCCTTGGAAAGTTTACCCATGAAACCCATTGACGCATGGGTCGCGTGGTTCCGGAGTCATGCATCGGGCTCCAGTATAGGCTCTTTGTCCCGAAGCGGCTTAATTCCTGCCGGCGGCGGCGAGGATCACAAAGGACGCTCCGCGGCGGACGAGCGGCGCACAATGCCGCTGGGGCAAAGAAGGACGCTTTTCGCATACGGGGCTCCGAACTGCGTGTGCCCGCGATGAAATTACGCCGGGGGTCGTCGGACAGCTCTCGGGGAATGCGTAACCCCTTCGTACCCGCGGCTGCAGACCCGTCGGAGCCTGTTCTTCTTCATATCGTCAAGCCCGCGTGTGAAGGAAGCAGTGTTTAAGGCCGGGAACACCCCCTGGTTATCCTAGACCTCTGCATGCAAACTACAACTCGTGTTGAAGAAACAAGAAAGTACTGTATTTCTGCGAGCCTTTCGTGCGGCAAGAAACATCATGCCTTAAACACGGTTATAGCGTGGAACTCTGCAAAATGCAACTCGTATTAAAGATGCGCAAAAAAATATACAAACATCCAACGTATAAGCAGTGATTGGAGGAGAAAATTGTGTGCACTTTGCTGCACATAAACAGCCTCTTCATCTGCTATTTTAAAACGCAAATTTGACGGGGAAGCATTTCTCACGACACCTGTGAATCAAGTTCATGTAAAAACATGTGCTATGCTCATCCGTAAATTTTAAGTGCTGTAAGTAACGCTTCAAAAATATCTTCCCGTCGAAAATATACCAGTCTCAGCTACTTAACCATGTACTCCATCAGTTAAATATAGTGTATCTTGAAATGCAAGAAATATTTTTCATGCATGATAATTCCAATGCTTCAAGCACAGATATTGCGTTGGTTTTGTGTGTTATTCAACCACAAGCTGATTAGTATGACAATTATTTTTAAATTTTCCGTAGCCCTATCGTAATCAGAAGCTTCACAAGAAAGCGTGAAATTCATTGGAAAAAACGGTCCCAGATAATTTGTAGAATTTCCTCATCCGTCTTACTTGACGATCATGGGAAAGCTCACGTGCATCCAAAAATTGTAATTCGATTAGTTGAAACAATTTCCTTTTTGCCGAAACGATTTAATTTTAGGGATAATTATGAATTTCAAAAGATATTGGAGTCATGTTACTTTCTGACCTCTCCAGAAAAAGCTGAGGGCCAAAATCAAGTTCAATTACATTTCTTTGTGATATTTTTCATATTTCAATTTTGCGATTACAGTGGCCATTGCGAAATTTTAAGGATTATTCATGGTGATACAGTCGCTGTATATAAATTCATTGAGAACTTCCCGGTGAAGGTACTGTATATCTTATTGTTTATGTCAATTTCACCGGTTTTATCAAATTTTGACATTTTTTACTGTTTTTTCCGTCAGTTTTTGATGCTGGACATTTTTATTGGACAGAACGCAATTTTTTCACGATTCTCTGTTTGAACTCTGTACTACAGTACTGTTATTTCGATGACATGTCAAGGAAAATTCCGTGCAGAATTTTTGGCAATTGCTGCTCCATAAAAATTGAAAATCCGAGTAGCCATTCTGGCGCACATTTTGCCCTTTTCTGTCACGCGACCGGGTTTCGGGCCTCTTCCTGGTCTCATGACAAGTTACAAGTGTCACCCAGATTTCTCCACGTCAGACACTTCATTCAGCAAGCATTTTAATTTCCTCTGCGTAGCCCTTTTTTTTTTTTTTATCCAAAATCCTTCGATCTTGTGCAGGCATTTCTCGCGTTTCCCACGTGACCGGAAATTACCAACTCTCATTACGCTTCTTCTGGAACTTTAAAAACCTTATGAGTGCCGCTTCACTCGAAGTTAAATTTCCAGTCTGATGAAAATACGGTTTGTGTCCTAGTTTTGAACGCGTGACACAGAAACCGAATCATCAGAACGGAGATGCGTGTGTTCAAAGAGCTCCTTTGTCTGTATTCTAGGTGATTGGCAAAGATGAAAATGTGAACTTGTTCGGATAATTTAAAAAGGACACAGCGAATGCCTTTCATGATTTTTTCATGATGTAACTATTGGTCATGCTTCATTCGCAGTTTTTGAATTTTCAGAAGTATCATGCGACTGAAATGTGCGATTCCATCACGGGGAACACAATTAGAATCCCATTGAAATGAACTTCCAGGGACTTGAAAAAATCGCTAGGCCTGTATAATGAAAAAGGCTTTACAACGAGATTCTCTCAAAAAATAAGTGTTGAAATTTTTCTTTAAATCCAATGCTCAGACATTCGAAGCGATTCATGTAACAGCTTCTATTGAGTAATAAAAAAAAGTTCTAGTGAGACAAGGAAGTCTCTTCGCCGAATTATAAGTAAATAACCAAAGTATTCATGACTGTTTTTATGCCAAGATATTTTTGCAATGGCTTTGCTCTTCTTGTCAGCCCGCATTGCACAAACAAGATCGAGTTGTCTGGGACCTGTTTTTACATTTCAATTAAATTCCGTTGAACTCGAAAGAAAATCATCCAAAAATAAGTGCTAGTTTTGCTTCAGATCAGTTGGAGAACACAAATCTTGTCATGTCTTCGTGCAAGATAGATACAGTATTTGATTTGTCATCGCGGGTCGGCACTTGATATAATGATCGCGGATCCCTTTTGTCCGAGAAATGAAATACTGCACCGGGAATGTAAAGAGGATCATTCTTCGCTTTGCATCTGAATGCTTGATGCATAATAACAAAGAAAGGCATACGAGTATGAGTACGTTTTTATTTCTCCAATATATACATCGTGCATCATTCGCATGCAGCTGGGATCCAGAGTCGCGGCGGCGAAACACTCAATCAAGAACAAGAGCGGGTTCGAGAAACACCCGGGATTTTTAGGGTACTCACGCTCGATCGCCCTGAATGTAGCACAGTAGGAAACCAGGAGGATGATGAATGGTAGAATGAAGCCGACGACCAGGGAGAAGACGGAATAGGCCTTCTCTTGCCACGGGGCAGTGTAAGCTCCATATGTGACGCATTGCTCAAACCGTTCCTTGAAGGGCCCTTGAATCACCCGGAAGATGAACAGCTGTAATGACAAATGAGGAAAGCAGACGTCAATTTCCAACTTCTCTGATCCCAGTGACCTGGACACTGTAGCAAGCAAAAGTGAAGAGAGTGCAGGTGTAATCTCTTCACGACGAAATTCTCTCTTCAGCGATTTTTTTTTTCTGTTCCTTTACATTTCGAAAATTCTTTGCACCAGAAAAAATGCAAGGGACCCGAAACAAAATACTCTCTGCAAAAAATTTTCTATATGACTAAATTTGCAAAAGCTCGCTGCAAAAAATTCATTTTCTGGTCTTTTAATTTCCAAAATTCAATTTAGCAGAAAAAAATCAAGGGAACGGCAGTAAAATTCTCCCCACAACAGATTGTTTTGGTCCCTTAAATTTTCGAAATTTGAAGGAACAAGAAAAAAAATTCGTTGTAGAGAGTCCACCTGCACTGTCTTCATTTGCAAGATTGTTCTGTCTACAAAGAATTTGTAAATAACGATTTTCAAAGTAAAAAAAATATTTGTATGTGGCCCCATACGTTCATCTCCCCGGGTTACGCGGGTTTTTCCACAATGAAATTGAAGAAGCAAGAACAAAATCTTCGTGGAGAGAAATTTGTCATAGAAAACCCATATAACCTAAGGAGAGAACTGTGTGGGACCAAATCCTTTTTATACAGATAAAATCGCTGTAGACAGAATTTTCGTAGAGCGGCTATGTGATCCCGATTTTCTTGTCAGTTCTAACGCCATGTTATAGAGGTTCTCCGCATGGAAACACTCTCTAACCGAATTTTTATGGTCCCTTGAATTTTGTTGTGCAGAGAAAAAATCTTTATAGAGAGCAAATCGTTGTCGACAAGATATTCGCATAGAGAATCCACTTGTATCTCTGTAAAAGCATCAGCCATTTCTATACCCAATCTGAAATGTTGTCTCAGATCCAGAAACACAGGCCCCAGATATTTAGGCCGGACTTCATTTCCAGATTTTTATTGGATGTGTTTTGCATTACTGAATTTATTGCGATGCATTATTTTTGTATTGTGTTTGATTGTGATTTATTGTGGACTGTGATTAAACCAGACAAAACTAGGGATATGTAATTAAGGTACCCCCTTTATTACATATTCCCGGCTGCAAACCAGCTGATTGCCCTGCCTTGTTTTTTCCCACCTTTTCTTCCACTGCGCTATGGTTCAATTCTTTATGTTGGGTTGATTAATTCCTCAACACATATGTAGAAAAATATAACTATAATACATAATTGGACTAGAAATTATAATCAGCGCTTTATAAAAGTAGGAATTTTGTACGTGGCGGAAAATTCTTGCAGATTGGCGTTAGTTTGCGGTCCACGGATTGAGAGGCACTCCAGGTTGTTTTTGTTTGTAGTGCCAAAAGCATTTCCAGTACTTACAAAATGTTCTCAGAGCATGGACGCAGACAAGAGGGCCTCTATAAAATAGGGCGTGGGATCAAACGAGAGGCTAATTTGCGTAATATGCGCAAAGAAATGGAAGTTCTGTATGCTGTGAAACAGGTGGCAAAACTACTACAATGAGATTACCCATGGTGTGCCGACATACCCTGTGAGCACCTTTTATTCGATAATAGGATGACCAGTCCACAGTATCTCGACATTCTTTGAGAATCAACCCCCAATGGTGTTGCTGATCAGTGATCACTGCATCAACATACAAGCATCCTTCTCTCGGTGTAAATCATACATTCCGATACGTGACCTCCGAGGTCACTGCTTCGTATGACAGGGCCCCAGATGAGGTCTGGTGCAACTGCCGTCGAGGGAACTGTTTTGCGCACGTATGCAAAAGCATCACGGGGTCAGAATAACAGGCAATCTGTTGATTTCGAGCTGTGCAACCATGTGTAAGGGTTCTTTCGGGGCATCCGTTCGCTCCACGGTAACATATTCAAAGACGTGATGAACTTACTCAACTGCGTATATATATAGAGAGAAATATGTAGATGATGTGGAAAAGGATGTCAAAATTTCAAGTGGTATTCATCAGAAAGTGTAAAGCCAGTTTTTTAAAAATCCAGAAAAATCACAGTAAGCGCTAGAATTTTCAAAATTGATCATTTACAGTATTGTATAGCTTGAAGCATTTATCATGAGCAGCGTTTCCGGCGTTGAATCAATTCTGAAAACAAGAGTAGAAAATGAAAGGGAATTTAACGGCTATCTTTGGGTTTGCTAAGCTGATTTACCTTTAGCGTTCATGAATTACCGTATTCATATAATTATTTCACTTATTTTGAAGAGCAACATTCAAGAAAGTTTTCAGTTCCTTGCCCTTGATCCGAGGAATTGTAAAGAAATGAAGAATTCCTCAAAGACTCTATTTTGAAGTCTAACTTTCGATTTCATAATTTTTATAACGTCATTATTTTGACAGCCAGACAGGTATTTCATTACAGTGATATTTTTAACGATATTTTGCTCAATTTCGCATGGGAAAGGTACATTTTCCGATCAGCACGTTATCATGTTTCTGGAAAGTACCCCTGTCAGATTTCTCGAGCATCGAACCTCTTGGGTATTCTACCCGCTTATTCTGCAGGCGACAGAAGTAAGAGTCCATCCATATGCGCGTGAATCTTTATTTTTCTGTTTTTAAGCTATCAGAGGCTTCTGAGTGTCAGCTTTTGATACGCCCACGCGTAAGCTACTATATAGTACCATTACAACGTCCAAAACAAACCTGCGAACTTCTGCTGATATCTTACGCAGAAAAGAAAAAGAATGGGGGGAAGTGCATCACCTGACGGGTTTCGTACGTTGCATGACTGAGAATAGCACACTAATGTACAGGACAAAAGTTACAGTTCCATTACGTGCTCAAGACGGTTAGCTTACGGATGGAACCAGAAGCCTGTCGCTGAGCTTTTTTATGCGGGTATACCAAGACCTAATGACCTTGGAAATGAGGAGTCCTGGCATGAAGCATAAAATTAATTTTTTACTTCGATGCTTTTGAATAGGAACATAATCTCTTGGTATATGTTCGGATGCGGATAAGACCGTAATCATTCATGACCACTAAAATAAGGAATTCAAAAGGATTCTTGAATATAACGGCAATCACAGAAGTTTTTGGTGGATCGTGAGTACGATTGTTCATAACAATCGGGACGACACTAAATCTGGTTCCTGACTCTCTAGAATCAATCTTAGTTTAGAATAAAAACATTGCGATAGCATTGCACAATTTTATTTCAATTCTAAAATCTTACACTGCTGCGCATTGTTTACAGGAAATTTCTAGGAAACTTATGCGTTGAGATGATGGGAGGTTGTTGTAAAAAATTATTGAACTGATTAAAGGGGCCAAAGAAAAGTAAAAAAAAAAATCTTGAATGCAAGTTACGATTTCTCAAGTAAAAGCTGAAGACCTTTTGGCTCTGTTCCATGTGATTTGCATCTTGATGGATTTTTAAAGTTCGGACAGCCATTGTATCTAGCATTTTCAAAAGTTTTTTTTCAGTTCTACAGATGCTCATTCGAGGTAAGAAACATGTTTTTGCTAGAACCGATTGACTTTGACCTCGGTCGCATTGCCATTCAGTCACTTATCGGAACCAGCATTAAAAAAGTTTCAAGCATTCCGAAACAAAAATACAGAAAGAATGAAAATAAATTGTCTTTGAACCTACCTATACCGATTTTTTTCGAGTTCCCGTGTGAATTCCTTCAGAAACAATCCATTGAAAACCTTCCTCATTCAAAAAGCTTTCCTCCTCAAACCTCTCTCATTTGAATTTTCTTGAAGCCTTTTGCCAATTTTTTTCAAATGCAGGAATGAAAAAAATGTACGTTTTGAAAAGAATTGAAAGGCTAATTGGTTACATAAACTCCTGTCCTCCAATTTCAGAACCACATCTTCTCATTCAAGAAAAAATTGCAGGGATAGAATATCATCAATTACAATTCTTCTTTCATTCCCCAAGCAAAAATGCTTGTCCCTAACTCCAAACCTCATCCCTAACTCGATTTTTTCTTACTCCCATGAAGTTTGACTTGAAAATGCATACTTCAGGAGTATGCCTTACCTAGGTAGGGTGTACACTAGGAGTATGTTAAGAGGTACAGTACAATATTTCAAAAATGGATTTTCAATATTTAAAGAATGTAAATGAAAATTGCGTGAGTTACAATTGAAAACTTGAAGCGTTTTTCCAGTTTCCACTTGCTTCTTGAAAAAGTTTCGTTTCTTTTTCACAACTTATTTCGATTTTTTTAATCAAACGACAAAAATTCAGACAAATTCCATGTCCATCCAAGCTCAATAAAAAATGGATTTTGGTTGGCGAGGTGAATTTTATGAATTTTTGAATTTAAAAGTGGGAAAATGTCAATGCCGTCTGCCCTCTTAAGAGCATCTGGGGGGTTTGCTTGCTGGGGGTGAGATAGAAGCGTAAAGAGGAAATAGGGATACAGTATTTGCCTCCTAAACCAGAAAGAATAACACAAAAAAGCAGCCATGCTGAGAACACATGTTTCACCGTCAGCTGCTCACTTCAGTAACATGGCGAAAAATAACAGAATGTTCATGAGAAAATAAATGGAAGCGTTTCTAGTACAGTATTTCCAATGTTGGCTGTGCAGTTGAGTGAATCTCCGGTGCAACCAAGACTTGCCTTTTTCTGCCGATAATCAAATTGGCCAACGTTTCTCCTAACAACCACGGCAACGTCGAACTCAATTCGCCAGATAACAAATTCTTTGCCTTTAGTATTCAGGGTGATACTTTATGGCATCCTTCTCTTTCAGAAACGTTCTGTTCTTTCTGAGGCGCTTGCTGATTCTTATAGTAACGCAGCCGGAATCAAAAGCACCATGTACGATAATGTTCTGATCACAAGTAACATATAACCAACACCTAACTTCAGGGGATTTTCTTTGGAATCAGATACACACATTCCAAAAATTTTTTTTCAATCGCAAAACATAAAAATTGCTCTCGGGGGGTTTTTCCTTTTTGACAGGATGATTCTGCGTCACTTTGTTCCGAAAGCATCGCAACATCCTACTACCCTTGACAGTCCCTCGATGAATTCTTTCAAGCGTGGAATTTTGTCATTTTCATGAATGATGCATGTCAAGAAAGACTGGGGCTTGACTGCATTTTTTCTGACCTGTTGCGCAATATATTTCAGTCAAGAGCTTCTCAGCAGTTCTAGATGATCATTTCAAGTTAAGTGAAATGCGCCCGACGTACCTACGCATAAGAAAAATAATTTAAAGATATGAATAAATATCCTGATTTATGGTGAAGAAAGAAAAGCATGCATTCAATTCAAGGGGGATTCGTGAACGGGTCTCAGGAAGGCGCGCCGTTTCCTAGCAAATATTTTTCACATGACTATTTTTGCACTGAAAACTGCTAGACGTGAGAGAGAATGCTAATGCGTGAGTTTCACGTCTGAAAGTTTGGCCTTTGAAATTTTGAAATAGAATTGCATACCAAATTTAAGAGCCTAATGGAAATGAAAAGCTCAAATCCCCCCAAATCAAATTTGAGTCCTACTTTTCGATAAAATCGTAGCTTTTTTGAATTTTAGTGACCTTCGTTGGGAATATTCTTCCAGAATTCTGAAAAATCAAGCTCGTCTGTTTCTGGTTTCTTTGGAATTTATAGAGCAAACTGCGATGCATTTCCGTGTTTTTGAAGATGCCCCTTGAATTCTGAAAAAATCCCTTCATGAACCCTGAACGCGTTTATTTTATTTTATTTTTTAAATTGCATCGCATAGGACATTTTGATGGTGAACAATTTATGATCGCTATCTCGAAAATTCGGTCGGAACCTTTTAAAGCAGGCATCAGAATCATATTCGGCAAAGATTTTCTGGAAAAAGTATGATAATCTTGAAAATTTCTTTGCGTGAGTTTGTGAACAACAGGTTTTACAGGTACATTACAACCCATGCAGCGGCTCAGTACACAGCATCCTCTTCAAGCAGAATCCAGCGAGAAAAAAAAATGCTGATGCTTTTTTGAGGATTTCTTCCTCTTTGTTTCTCTTTTCGAGAATTTTAGCCAGAGGGAGGCAGGTAATAGAAACAAGAAAGAAAAAACACGCCCTCATTCATCAAGGCTTTAGTTTTGCACGGGCGGTTGTAGTTATTGACCCGGGGTCGAAAGAATGGTAACCTGGTGGAGACGAGAGGGAATTGATTACACCCCGGCTCTCTGTTGGGTCTGCAGGGGTTATAAACAGAGGGGAATTTGCTATCAAGCGATGTGCTCTGCATTCCGCCAGAACAGGTCGGCAAACACCGCCGCTAGATCACTGACGAATAGACACAAGTACTGCCCTTGAGGTAAACATGGCCTGTTCTATGAGGGCATCCGCGAAGTTCTCGGATGCAGCCTTTACCCAAAGACGAAATACTAACAAAAACATGAATTTTTGATGGATCCTGGGGTACCTTTGGAATTGCAAGACGCAATCCAGAAAACTAGGCAGAAGGAATTGGGCTGATTCAGCATTTATGCATAAAATGAAGGTTCTTATATCTTCTTTTAAAAGCAAAAAATAGAAATTGAGCGTTTGAAAAAATCCTGGAAATGAGAAACTTTGCTTTTATTCTGTACGGTTTCAAATGGTCAACTATATTACATAATGACACTTCATCCTCTTGCGACGTTTCCAAGCTGTCCAAAAAAAACAGGAGTTGGGGCAATTTAGCATTTATGCAAGAAACGAAGGTTCCGACATCTTCTTATAAAAGCAATGAATGCAAATCCAGCTTTGAAAAATCTTGAAAGTGAGAGAGATTACTTGGTTTTAATTCTATGGTTTCAAATGCTTTACGATTACCTCATGATATTTAACCTCATGCAACGGATCCGGGCTGTCGAGAAAGTAACTTGAGGAAATGAAAACCCCCATTGAAATCAATAGTTGTTTACCTGTACGAAAAAGTCATGATGTAATGACGTGAGGGGGCAGCATTCCACCCATGGGGGTAAGTTTTTTTTTTCTTCTCCCACAGTAATGTTTCATCTAAAATCTAAATGATAGCAGACGCTGATGGAACGAGTTCGATGTGGGTAATTTAGTATCCAATGTTTGCTTGATTTATAATTCTGATGAATGACGTAGTTGATGGAAATATCAATGTTTGGGTGCAGTTCGAATTCTTTGATGATAGGGGGAAATTACGAAAGCACAAAATCTGTTCCTGATGTAAGAGAAGGAAATTATGTGGTTGTATGTTCCTTTCTGCAGGGCCTTTCTTCAATTTCCTTTCGTTTTTCTCTGCGTAAAAAAGAAGTTATTCGTGAAAGGAACTGCTTTTAATTCGGCTGGCTTTGAAAGATAAAAAATCAGAATCGTTCACAATCTTTGAAAAAGTTACAATCAGTGGAATATTTTTCTGTTTCCATTTCATTAGGCACATTTTTATTAGCCTTTGGAAGCTGCAAGTTTCAAAATTTTGAAGCTCAACGAGATAATTTAATGGCTATCTGTCTGGCTTTGTTTCTCATTTCTAACTTTGACAGTATTTATTTTAAAATTTAAATTTGTTTCTTTTGTAGATTTCAATATTGAATTTCTTGGTCACCAAAAACTGTGGTGTGTGCTTTATACGGGGATAAATTTCTACCGAAAATTTCCTTTTCAACCCGTGGACAGCCACAGGCTTTTTTCCGTCCATCAGCAAAGCCAGAGTTTTTTTTGCACACAGGTTCATTTCAGATTGACCAACACGTCACCACAATGTACCTGTATTGAGAAGGCCTAATTTGAGAAGAATTCGGGAAGTGGAAATTCTTTCATTTACAAAAATCTTCAGTGCTGATCCTACGCTAGTAACGCAGGATAAAACGCCACCCAGAATTGAATTTTTTTCAGCAAAAATGTATGCAGGCATAGAAAACAATATCGGAATTTTCCCCGACTTCGTTTTCATGGTTTTGGTTTGTTTTTCATTTCAAAGCTCTTTGGTAAAAGTTTTGCAAAGAATATCCCAACTGTGATGCAGAAAGGTTAGAACTACGGCCTGCGTCTTACACTCGCACCCAATGGCTCCTGGAACTCTCGGTAAAATCAGTATTTCATCAATTTTCTTCCTAAAGAATTGAGATCAGATATTCGGGCTGGAAACTGCAGACAATAACGTAAGAGTTCAATGACTTCGGTCTCGACTATTGAATCTCGTTACAAAAATTCCTTGGGTAATGAAAGCATGACAGGCGCGTAGTCAAGTGTCACGGGTTGGATGTGTACCCCACTTTGCCAAGTGTTCATGAATCATAAAATGATCCTTTCCGAGTACCCAGTTGAGTATAGGGATAAGGGACCCGACAAGCTGGTGCTTGTGCAATCCATTCATAATTTCCAGATCTCCTTTCCTGATGGAGAGATTCCGTGAGAGGATTTGAATTACTTTTTAATGATGATTTGAAGGACGAAACATTGACCTTTTTCAAATGAAATGCTGGAAATAAAAAGCTCTCACTTGAAATAAGTTCTCCTCCAAGTTAAAAGATTGGAAAGAAAGTACAACCCTGTAACGCCAGTCATTTTACAAGAGGGACTCCAAGTCCACACCAAACTTTTAATAAGCCCTTGACATTTCGAGAGGGGAAGAAAATGACTTCTTCGCCCATGTTCTCGATATTTCACATTCGCATTCAATTTAACTTCGTCCTACCGACGAATCAGCTGTTTTGTCATTATCAATAGCTTCGCATGAAATGGAGCAGCGAAATGATCGTGAACCACTCTGAGGGAGGTGTGTCTTCAACGCACTTCTGGGCCGGAAAGTCAAAAGCCTCCGGCTTATCCTGAATGTGACTTTCCTTCTTTGATGCTGAAAACTTGCCAACTATTTCAAGATGGGCACATGGGGAACGCATCTTCAAGTCCTTTCATTTCACTGACATCCTCGACGTCAGCCACTTTCAGACTTCCTCGGAGGGGTCGGGGAGAGCGGGTTTGCCCGGCCCATTCTTGAAGAGGGTTGCTTTTTCAGTGAACACTAGCTTTGAATATTAAAAAAAAATTCGAACTCCTGTTCCCTGAGACAATGGCTAAAGATATCACTTTGTTTTCACAGAATCCTAAATGGATTTAATCTCTACAGAATTTTTCAATCATATTGGTTCCTGAAAAGACACCAGACATTTCGCACTACAGTAGAATTCCATTACAACGAATCTCATTATAACGACTTTTTCATTATAATATTTTTTTTTGGTCCCAGCAGTTTCCCATACGCCTAAAGTTATAAAATCTCATCACAGCTAACTAATTTTAGGCTGTAATCTCTTTGTAACAAAAATCTCTCCATTATTCTGTGTAAAGACAATGGGGTTTGTTTGACATGTCAGACAAAACATAAAAGGTGCAGCATTCCAAGTTCATTGAAAACGAAATTTTTCTGCCAAGAAATCTTCCTGTTCAAAAAATACTAAACATGACGTGTTTCTTGGAAATTAAGTAGCTCCATTCTAGATTATATGCCTTTCTTTCCAATGTACAGAATGTTTGAAAGAATTTTCCTTGATCTGCAAGAACATGCATGGATGAAAAAGTTTATTCAAAGGAAGCATTCCTCTTACATGTTATGTTCATTTTATATTTTGAAACAAATGTCACATTTTAATAGAATGGCAGGTTCAGTAGAAGGAAAGCCCTATTTTAAAAAGTTTTCTTTCCATTTCATCAGGAATACTAATTATTTATGATATAATTAATGAATTATTTGTTTTGGAAGCACTTGAACGTAATTATTGCCCCTTTCCTACAAAATTTCAGTTTAAAATGTGCTAGAAATAATGAATCTCAATACAACTAATTTTTTGTGATAAAATTTTTTCACTAAGTCCCTGGGAGTCCGTTGTTACAAGATTTTACTTTAACAACATTTTTGTAGCATAAATAACAAGCGACTTTTTTCACTGTAATTTTGTCTGCTGCGATATTTCCCATATGATAATAGGTTTGGCAACAGCCAGTGGAACATTGGATTAATGCATGATTTGTTCCTCGAAAATAATTTAGTCCACATCGGGCTTTATTCATTGATCACATTGTGTCGTGTGCATCACAGTACCCAATCACCAGTGGGCCCTGAGATGCGGACATAATTGATTCTTGGACCTTGTACCTAAGTCAAAGCATCCATATTTCAAGTCATTTTTTTCAATAGACTTCAATGGGAAGACATTTAATTGATTCTCCTGTTCATCATGAATTTGGAATCAAGTCTCAAGAATTGGAATGCAATTTTTTTCAACTTCAAGATGCAGAAAATAAATGTATAGAAGAAAACCACACAGAATCTGATCTTTTGGCGTCAGTAGGATCTCAAGAAGCAAGGAGCACAAACATGTTTAGCTATACTGTGCATACATAATGGCAAAAAACTCTGGAAGAGAGACACACAAAATTAGCCTGCTTTCTATTCCGAATTTGTGTAATTTTAGGTGCATTTTTTTGTTGTGAATATAAAGTAACTCGAATTCTTCGAGAGATACTGCATCAAAATCTTTAAAATTTTGGATTTTAATGTTTTATAAATGATGAAAAAGCTTTATGTTTGGATGCATTTCCGGATGTCGGGGCAGCTCTTTTCAGTTTCAAGTGTCCCTAAGTCGAATCGTCCGTATGTCGGGGTCCCAATGAACAACTGTAATTGGATCAGACTTCAGAGAGTGTATCATGTAGTAACCATACCAACAGGTGTACTTTGAATGCAGCACAGTCGGTGGAACAAATATTCGCACTCAAAATCCGACGAACAAGTTTCATTTATTCACGAATTCTCCGAGACGTGGTCTGTCGGGCTTCGAGCATCGTCCGGACACTGCAAGAGAATTTGCTAAACCCTGGTGAGCTGAACGGATCAGCAGGGAGCACTCGATAAATTAAGGAGACCCATTCCTCCTGGGGAAAGGCTTTGGGCACATCTCGGGGGTAAAATTGTAAGGTCTGACCTGGATCCGTCCATTGTGCCGGGTCTCTGGGATCATTATTCATGCAGCTGCGAAGGTGCGCTGATACATTGAGCCCGTGATCCACACGGTCTACGAGCCTGACGATTTTTCTGACATATGGCCCGCGTGGAAGCGAGACATACAGTAGTTTAGTGCAGGCAACTCGGGTATGATGATCTCGACGAAGGTAGAAATAAGGATCGAAACTGGAAAGAAACTTGGAGGACCTCTCTGGCTTTAACGGCTCCTGGAAAACTAAGAAGCCGAACTTCTGGAACTCGCTCCATCGTTCGTCTCAAACACCTGTCAGCATTCTAGTGATCTCCGTCTTACGTATCTCGGATACAACCAGAAGAGCAAATGTTTTCGCGACAGTTCATAGGGAAAGCTTGTGACAATTCAATCCGAGTTTTGAAGATAACATTTACGAGATCGTCTCCATGGATTCGTTTTTGTCAAACAATTGAATAGCGGTGCCATTTCTGCTAGAAAAGTCATCTTCCTGGAATTCTGCTGAGACGTTGGGAAAAGAGAACCGCACTCAAAATCTAACACGAAATAAAGTACTCAGAACTGCTGCTAAGTCTAAATATTAATCAAATAGGAGTGATGTATGGGGAAAACGTGTGTCTCCCATAAAGACCTGAGATCACCGCTCATACGCACTTCACTCCAGAAAATTGCATGGAAGAATTGGTCTCAAGATTCTGCACGCGTACGTCATATGTCACACAATGGAACCCAGACTCGTTTTTCCCCTGTCCACGTGGAATGACGTAAACAACAGTGAATCGTCAAGTTGAAGGCCTTCGTTAGTCAAAGGTCTCATATGCAGTATTTAAAGCGAATGAAATGAAATTTTGTCCAGTGAACCTTGATAACTCGAAGCACCTTTACTAGAATTTTTTCAAAGCCCCTGTCTGAATTTTCTAGAAAATAATTGCAGTAAAACCCTCTCAAACCTCCGTAACTCGAATGTTCTGAAGTCTTCCACCAATTTTTTTCGAGACACAGGAAACAGAAAAGCGACGAGAAAGAACTCGAGATGTTTTGCAAGGAAGTGAAAGACGAATTGAGCAAATGAACCCTTTCCTCCAAGTTCAGCATTGTAAACTCATTCAGGAAGAAATTCGAGGCACAGAATATCACCACTTCCCTGAAATTCTTCCATCTTTCCCACAAAAAAAATTTTGTTTCCCGAATCCGAAACCTCCATGACTCGAATTTTTTATGCCCTCTTGAAATTCGCATTCAGAAATTATTCAAATGGTTTTTTGACCATTCCGCGGTACTGACTGGCTCTTATTCGAATTACAGAAGAAGATTGGCTATCGATACATGAATTATTTCAAGAGTGCCCAAGGATGAAGCCTTTTGAAAGAAAGCAAGAAGAATAATAAAAAAAATTCCTACATTCATCCAACTGAATTCCTTGGTCAAGAATTACGTGATCAATTGATTCAGTATTGCAGATAAGCGTACATTGCCACTAAACCGCATGGAAATTAATTTGATTCAATTATAAGAGTTTTTAAGAAAATTATTTCGGCTATAATCCCCTGATTTTTTTAAAGCTAAAAATCCGAAACACTTCTCGGCTGGCATTCATTCTTTACTCAACAATCTATGAAGTTTCCTGAATCTCAGGGAAATGAAAATATAAATGCAAATATAACTGAACATCATGTAATGCACTTTCAACCCTTTTGAAAACAGATGATACATTGATAGGTAAAAGAAAATTTTATGTAGATGCTTCAAAAGAAGTCTAATCTCGTTCCATTTATACTTCGTCGACACACACACTTTGTTGAATATTTTTTGGAACTTCCATTTTGGATTTCTGCGCTTGATCTTTGGCTTGCAGACTTGACTTTTCCAGCATTTACAGACTGAAAAATCTTTGCACTGGGAATAATGCAACATCAGTTGCAATACCGTGATGGATTTGGCGTATGCACTGAACTTGTTTACTTCGCAATTCCTTCCCACGGGCAACGGTGTCATTGCGGTCGAGCAAGACACATTTTCTTTAAATATTTCACCGACAAAAATCATTGAGTAATCGTGGGTTCCTATAGATATCATTTGAACTTCCATCCTGGTGCAACTTCGCCAGCTGAAGTACAAAGGACTGAGTTAGCCATGTCGATCGGAAAAACCGACGCTTCATTGCACGCCAGGAAATAAATCGTCTGTTTGCATGTTTGGGATTCCGTGAGGGATCCCGAGGCTTTGTTCGCGGGGAAATCGAATGCTTCGTCTGAGGCGCACTTGTACAAAGTTCTGAAGGAGTGTCCAGAAAAATAAAGCAATGCATTTTTCGCTGATATGCATGTAGCTCTCAAATGACCTGGCTTCTTCGCCACTTTGGCGTGACTCATCCCTTGAGAAGACTTGCGCCTATTTAGCTTTCTCACTAGTCATTTTCAAATCACGATCAGGCGGAATAACCGCAATTCTCACTGTACGAGGGTTGTCCCAGTTGGACGAGGCCTTTGATATTTCTAGAGTATAGGCCTGGCTGTGAAAGATAGTCAAGACATAGCTCATGATGTTCTACGGTTCTAGGATTTTTCTTCGAATTTTTCATTTCTCCCCTTTTCTGCATAATGAGAAGTGAAACATTTCCAGGACCAGCCAGAGTTCACCCATGTCAAATGGTGAGAAAAATTTGTCAGGGCAGTGAAAATTTTGAATGTTTTTTATTACCTACAGGTATTTTCTTTTCTACATTTTAGTCAATGGTTAAAGCAACAGAGACATTTTTTTAGCTGGATGGCGTGATTACTTTTAACACCCTGTGATTTGGGTGGAGAACTTCGGCAGTAACTGGTAAGATTTCACTCATCATCATGCAGTAAATGGCAATTTTTTTATTTTAAAAACCCCAGAGCATCATGGACTATGTCACTATTATTCTTTTGCAATCAAACCAAGTTTATAAATATCAGAGGCCGCGTCCAACTGGGACAACCCTAGTATTTTCATCACGGAAAATATCGTTCAGAAGCTGAAAATGAAAATTATGCATGCGAAACTGCACGAAAATTTAAAGTACTAGTCCAAGCATAGTAGGGTTTATGAACTGAATATAAAGTGAGACTTCAAGTTCATTTACCTCGCTGTATGGAATTATACTAGAAGTTCGTTTAAACTCATCAAAAAGTAGGTTCATACAAAATACTGCGAGTTCCTTGAGTATAATTCATATTTTCCATGCGAACGCGTCGATATTCACGGAATTACAGTGATTATATTTCCTCAGGACATTGTCATATGCAATTTTTAGTCTGTTTATTGCGTAGGATTTTTCGGAGTTCTACAACAGTATTGATTTTATTGATTATAGGTACCCAGGAAAGACAAACAGTCATTTACCCAAATAATTGGGATTCCAGTGTCCTATGTCGTATATGTCGAACGATTCGAGCGAAATTGATTGCATTGAGGCTTTTTAAAATGATGCTTATTCTACCGATTTAAATTAGATGTTTTTCGGACTCCAGTTCTCAAAATGTGCCAACAATTTTCGGATTACGAAGTTATATTGATTTCCCAACAGGAAAGAATAACTTCAATTAATATACTGTAAATGATCATTCCATGCATAAGCATTATCGAAGAGCTCGTAACCATATATTTCGATGATTCATAGTTTATTAAGGAGCTTTTGAAATATTATGTAGAGAAAGTCTGTCCTATTGAGCTTTGAATCAGAAAAAAAAATTCCTCAGAAAAACTGCAAGCCTCAGATTTTTCAGATGGCACAGAATTTCTTCCCGTCGTCTGACCCATGTCTCTCGTGTGGGAAAATATTATATCTTAACGATTTGTTCGAGGAGGACATAGAGTTTCCACAAGAAATGAACAAAATTTGAGCTAATGAAAATGTGGGTTTTCTTGATTTTGATATTAAAATTGTGTGATTTTTATGACCGATTCATATGTAAAATACAGTTCATGGGCTGGACAAAAAGCCCATACATTCAAATGACTTACATATTTTTACCTTATGGAATATACAGCACTTCGACGTAAATAGCATAAGTTTGAAGCACAGCTGAAATTGTAGAAACGCGAGAAACGATTTAGTTCTGAATATTTCAGCAAGGAATCAGTATAGATTGCTTTTATTTTAAGTCAAATAAAGTGAGCATTCATGCAATAGATCCTCGTGATTCTTGACATTTTAGAAACGCTCACATTTTTGATCAATCGATACGATACAAGAGTTACCTCTATTCTTTCAGTAGTTGGCATTTCGTTTTATGTTTTCCAGCGAATGTAGTTTCCACTTTGAAATGCCGAAGTTTGTCTCGGAGTGGAACTCGCTTTATATTCCAGATTCCCATGAATACCGAATGGTCGCATGCCGAACTATCAATAGCCATCAATCATGTCAAGGACGACTGATCGGATACGAGACAGTCCTTTTTTCCTAATTTTTATTTACAACTGTAATCCTAAAAAACGTGTAGACGCTTTTAAGTCGTGCTATCTTTTACGTTGGCCTTCCTCCCTTACCTTTAATTACCTCATGATTTCACGTGCGCTTTCGAGCTTTTGGTCGGCCTCGGATTCCTAAGTTCTTCTCGCGGAATCCAAATGCAGTTTCCCTCGACAAAGTAAGGTCAGCATTTCCCCTAGGATTATCCGCCGGAAGAATGAGAGCCCTGCTGCTGGGCCATGCGTGACACGGCCCAACTTTCCCTAGTACCTCGGGCGCGGAACCCGCTGTACTTGTACACATACGCTCGTACCCGAACCCCACTATCCCCACGAAAACTGTTCACAGACGAGGTGAACGTCAATTTGAGGCTTGCCATCTTTTGCGGCGCTGAGGCGTGAACCCGGGGTTCAGTGGACCGCGGTTATGCATTGACAATGAAGCCGGCTCTGTTCCGTACACTGTTCCCGGGAAACGCTTCACTAGCGTCTTTCTGGTGCTGAATGCAGATTCAAGATCCACCGCAAATGCATTTTTGGAAACCCTTTTCTTTATCCTATACCAACTCATTCAAAGAACAGCTGAAAAAAGAACGATTTATTCGTTCCATGGGATGAATACCCAGGAGGCCGGCGATTGAATCAGTCATATAACGAGAAACCGGAATAAACGCGGAAGTTGATTTTCCGAAATCCGAAGTTAACTTTCCTCAAAATCAATTTCGGGGGAGTTGAAATCTTGAACTCTTGCAGCTCGTGTTTTAAAGTGAAATTCAGAACATTATTCCCCGATGAACAGACGTACACGCAACGAGTGCAATGTGACATTTTATTAAATATTTCGGGAGGTTGATGTCAGGAATGGTTTTTATTCTTGTGCTTCCTGGTGCATTTCTTCTTTTTTTATGTAATGTATTCCCGTATCAATCCACGTTGTTCGCTACAATATTACAGAGTCATAAGATGAAGTTTAAGCATAAGATGAAGTTTAAAATAAATCCACGTTATAGACGTGTAAATTGAAATGCAAGACGCATGTATGAATTCCCGTGAGGTTTCACTACCTGAAGAAGTGCTCATATAATTTAGGGCTTCCTGAAGAGTTGACACGTTATATCTCACCTTACATATTAAAAGATAAATCTGCACATGAATTTTGTCAATTCCTTTCTCAAAAGTGTTACAATGTGTTCAAGAGTGCGTTAACATTCACATGAACCGGATTCAGTACCTTTCACCAGTCTGGGGAGTAAATTGAATCTATCCTTTCATGCGAGAAAATTTGCTTTTTGTGACCTACTTTCCATGAAAAACATTGCGATCTCAAATAGCAAGAAAACTCTTGAGAAAAATACCGTAATTTCACAGCGAGCGTGCGAGGGGTCTAACGAAAGTTCTTGTTATAGAAATTGAAACGGCGTGTGATTGACCAGAAAACAACTAATTATTTTTTGGAAACATTCTTCTACACAAGAACAAAATTCAGCTCTCGTTTACATATTTTTTTCAACATTTTTCTCAGAAGTTACCTTGGCAGCATTCTGCTTTTCACTCGAAAAATGAGGCGTCCTTCTTGCAGAATTTTTTGGTGTAGCCCAGCTTCTCCTTCACAATTCTTGAAATTGACATTGCATGAATTCCAAGGGTCGCCTCCGGGCACCCGAGGTAATTCTGCCGCATTCATCAAAAGCCGGCACATTCTCATCCCACATACACCAAGAAAACCTGCGAGATGGGTGCTTCATCTCTTGAGTAAAGAGCAGAATGCAGGCAGGGTTACTTTTGCAAAAACATTGCAAAAAACATGTCAAACAGGGCTTTTTGTGCAAAATAATTTTTTTCTGAGCAGTATTTTTTTCCAGCACAATCACAAGCTGTTTCAACTTATATTCCGAGAATATTTGCTAAACCCCTCGTATGTAATTGAGCTTGTGTAACTCAGAAGGCGTGGAAGCTGTATTTGCGAAATGTCGCTCGAGTCATCATCATGTACAACTACTCGGGGTGTTTGGCGTGGGTGGAATCCCGAAGAAATTTTCCGAAATACGTGTATAATGTATTTTGAAATTAAGATGCGATCTCCGTGCGTCGGCGTATCTCCAGCAATACACACCACGAAGCAAATGAAGGATATTTTCGGCAGCCGGTCTGTCGTTAACTACACAGCCCAGGACCAAATTGAGGGCTGTTCCGACANAGACAAAATTCGAGCAACGCCTCGTGCACGCATGAACAAGTACCACTCATTTCTTCATTCTTCGGACTATAAAAAAGTTGTGCGTGGAAAAACGCTCATGCGATTCTCGCGTGGCGCGATAATGAGGCTCGCCTGCGACCGCAAAGACAAGTGGGAACCGCGTACACGTATTGATCCCAACACGATTACCGCGTCTTCTATTGTAAATTGGCGCACATTTTGTGTCGTGAGCCTGGTAGTGGTCCCAGCCCTCGAGTTTTCTGCTGCTGCTGCGGAATGCACGTGAAAACAGGGTTCATCTATAGTCACGCTTCGTATGAACTGAATTACGCTGAAGTTAGTCCCCGGAAGGGTTGGAAAAGTCGCGGAATTCAGCATGTAACAATCCGTTTTTCCTGCTTCCGAGATCTCCAGATTACTTCCCTCAGGGATAATTGCACATTTATGGGCTTAAACGCTGCAACGGAATTTTGATCTTGTTTTTCCAGAAGAGCACAGATTTTTTGCAAAATGTCTTTTTTTCTATCCGCGAAATTTAATTTTTAAAAGTATTTAGTTCAGTGTTCCTCAACCTTTTTGGACACACGGACCGGCAAATTAAAAAAAAATTCTGCAGACCGGCATATTGGCATCATAACAGATTTAATCTATGCTATTCACGCAGATGATCCTAAAAATTTTTTCTGACTGCATGGAAAAATTTCGAGAGAATCACATTAATTTTACAAAGGTCTTTCTGCAATTGTCTCCATTAAAAACTGATCTCGTGAAGAAGTCCTGCTTTTAAAGGTATGCATTATTTTATCGGATCTCGGAAATAAGAGTGGTCCTAAAAATTTAATTTTCTGGGTGCTTTAAATTTCTCTGCACTTCGGAATAAAAATCAAAATAAATACAGTAATTCAATAATTGACCTAGGCACTTCAAGCTCTAATTTTGGACTTGTTTGTTCCCAACATTCGGATTTCTCTCGTCTTCACGCAAGCATACGCGTCTTCATTAGCCTCAGTGTACAAGTTGACAAGGAAGGCGTAAAATTTTTGAAAAGTATGTCATCCATCCGTCGTCCTCGGAATACCACGGACCTTTTCGCGTGGCACGGATCCATTTCAAGTGGAGAATTTTGAAACAGTTCCAAACCTCGTTAAAAGTCGCTACGCCGTGAATTCGAAAGCGGCGTGGAATTGGCGATGTTGAAACATTCACAACAAATCGCGCGGACTCGAGTTTTTTTTTTTTTTTTGTTCTGCGAATGATTTTCAGCGCTTGAGACATCTTAATTGTGTATGTCTGTATGAAATGGTTACAAGAAACTCGACTGATTCTAGGTGTCTCGAAAACCAGGCTTCCGGACTGCGTTTGATTTAACCCCACGACATTGCTTAGAGATGCGTGCGATAGAGTTGACAAGCACCGTCGTTAAAATATTCCGCTGAGACATGTGCCCGTTCTTCCGAATCCCATCTGATGACGATTTATGACTTACTTGGCAACAAATGGAAGAGAATCATCAGAGTATTAATTGCCCCGTATAAGGGTTTTCTATGGGGCCATGAGATAATGGGGGACATTTCTATACTTATTTCCAGTGTGATGACCTTCATATATATCGTACCAGGAAAGAGTGATGAATAATTCATGATCAATGTCCCGGTCTTACTTCCGAATCGAAAATAAATTCGTGTCTCATTTCGGGGCGAAAATTCAAAATACGAGGATCAGCAGCTAGTTGACTCCATCGTTCTTCAATCATATAATGTGCATAAGCCAAACTAAACTAAAAATGAAAATATTTTTAAAGGGATTTTTGCTTATTATCCGAGAGTCAACTCAATACAAATTTCACGTATTTAAAAGTAGTTGATTTGTGTGTCAATTTAAATGAATTTATTCCCATTGGATTATACATCTGCACGACCGGCTCGAATATTTCACACAATCAATCAAGGAAAAATATGCATGCTTTTTTTTTACGTTGTAATTTCTCTTGCTTGGTTCAAGCTATTTCGATAAAAGGCTTCAATTGAAAGCTGATTCAATTTTAGCTTGGAAGGTTCAAGGATATAGTTACTTTTAATATTTGTATGGCCTATAGGAACGTTGGAAATATAAAGAATCAGAAGGTTGTTCGGTTTTCCAACTAGCTTTGATAGGTTCGTAGGTAAGTTGTAGACGTTACGTGCGCCTTTAATTGACAAGCAGTCAGCCAGATAATCTTTTTCCGTCGTTGATACATACAGTATTTCTATTTCCATCGTCCAGATCAATAAGGCATATTTCGAGTTTTCGTCGGGGCAGCAGAAGTTTTTGTCCGAGTCTCTCTTCAGAAAAAAGAGCGCAAAAACGCCTTAGATTTCTCCCTCTGTTATTGAATAAAAAATTGGAGCAAATTAGTGAAGAAAAAGATAATATTTTATCGTAGCATGCATCAGCTGAAACAAATAGAGTCGCTGTACAATCGTTGAATTCCAAATCCTTGGCTTGGGGCTCATCGTGTTTTCCAATTACAGTATTTTTCAACCAAACCAGGTAAAAAGATTATCTGCCAAGGATGCATATTCGATATAAAAATGAGCACAGGCTTTTCAAGTGATAATGCGAGCCTTAATAAATATTTCCCATGACCAGCGCCGACCCAAAATTGGAAGATCGTGAGAAGGCTACGGCGATTGACCATATGTTGCGACCAGAATGAATAAACGAGGGATATTCTGGAAATATCTTCTGCTCACGACACGGGCCAAACGTACTAGAACATTCCCAAACAGGTCATCGAGTACGAGAACAAATTTCTATACAGTATCCTGAATCCCAGCAAAGAAAAAGAGTTTCCGGTACAGTACAGGTCTTTTCAACCAACGCACCATGCTAATGGAACACGCGATTTTTTCCGGTAAGGAAATAGGCTTTTCATGAAATTGTGATTTGGTATTTGGAGTAAATCACATGGATGTTAGCGTAATAAAAATGCTTCTTTAAGCGACGAATAAGAAACCAACCCCCTTTTGGGAAATCCAAGGTCACAGAAACCATAACAAGTAGTAGAGTGTCCACAGTGCGGACAAAAAACGAAAAAAAATGAAAAAACGATTGCAGAAGTAGGATTCAAACCCACGCCTGCAGAACCACACTGTGACCTGAATGCAGTGCCTTAGACCGCTTGGCCATCCAGACAACTTAATGTAACTTGATGCATTTTCAAGTAGGCAAATTAATTCAAGGTGCAAAAGGCCACAGACACACATTACACGACGTCCTTATTATTCCCCCCCAGACCCCTGTAGGATCCTACTGGTCATTCCTCCCACTGTGGACGTTGAGCAGAAATTCTGTATGAATGTGCGTTGCATAAAATATTATAAGCATAAGTTAATACAGTAAAATCTTTTAACAGCAAGCTTTTTGGGGACTTCAGAAAAAGTTTGTCACGCGTGATAATGGTTAGTTATGACGAGTAAAAATTAATGAATGAAAAATTTTAACATCAGACCTGCCTATAATCCATTAGATCTTGTTTCTCTGGCATTCTCATATTTTTTACAAAAAAT
>CAJPEX010002544.1:5521-20601 GCA_905338405.1 Notodromas monacha
ACTTGATGAACTGGCACCAGCAAGGCGGAAGCATCACAAGCAAGTCAGGACATTTTGCAATGTAGATCTACGTCGCAAAATGTCCTGACTTGATGAACTGGCCCCAGCAAGGCAGAAGAATCACAAGCAAGTTAGGACATTTCTACATTGAGAAATGTCCTGACTTGCTTGTGATGCTTCCGCCTTGCTGGTGCCAGTTTATCCAGTACTGGGCGAGGCGTAACCATCACTCCTGTTCTTTCTGGACATGGCCCAGAAGCATCCAATTTTGAAGCTTTTGGATGCATCCATTCTGGAAGCTCTAAGGACCTGTAATACACGCGTCTTCCTCTGACGCATCCTATCGCTTGTAAATGTGGACATGTCCATTTTACGGTCCCAATCCCGTCCGCTGGGGACATGTCCACATTGGATGCTCAATGTTCCAGTACACAAAGCATGACTTTTGTACATGTACAAATATGCGAGTGTTGGACTGTTAATTGGACAAGTCCGTTCAGCGTCCTTTTCAGACCCGCCCCAAGTTTTTGTGCTAGGTTTTCCTGGGTATGGTGGACAATTCATCTCAGCTGCTGGGGGCGTAACAGTGATGAATTGCATTGGATAACTTTGGGCTACCCTTTGGGATGGTGCTTCAGTGTATAGATGCCCCCTCCCATCTGGGAAAAACCCTTACCCACAGAGGAGGAGGGACTGTCAGAGGGGCAGAGAAGGCCTTCAATCAGTTGATGGTGGGAAATTGAGTGTGATGAAAGGCTACCTTTTCAACAAACAAAATGGTTGGCCAGCAGCTGATGAGTGATATTGTAGCTACATTAGCAGGCAAAAAACTGAACATTGCGGTTATACATTGCTTATTCATTGTTGAGTACAAGGGGAAAGCTTGATAAGCCTTATTGTGGGAAATATTTGTTTATTTGAACCCTCAGATGGCAGAGGGTTCTTTCTCAGTGCATGGCAGAGTTGGAATATTTCCTGGAGGGGCACACATTTCAGTTTGACCCAAGGTTACTGAAATGCGCCTAGTTTGAGGAGGCCTAAGTCACAAGAAATCCAGGAGGTGAATTTTATTTTGCTTTTAACATTTTCCCATAAAAATCCCATGCCAGGAATGCAGGAAAAATGCCACCAAGTGAGGGATTTTTTCTTTTTATCAAAATATTTTCTGCAGGATTAAAGAAAAAACCTTTGACTTTTTCACAACTTGGCCATTTGTAGAAATTTTTTTTCATTCCCAGTGAGCAGAGGCACAAAATTTTGCAAAAATATCCTAACTTTGCTGCACAAGGGTTCATGTCCTTCTATCATAATTAGCAAACTTTTTACCTATCTTTAAAGTTTGAGGAACATTTTAGGCATTGATTCATTCATTAACAGTAAGAATTCTTTAGGAATTCTTCTTGCAAGAAGAAGTTTGCCTCTGTATTAGTTACTGTGGAGCACAGGCCACAAAGACAAAGTAATTAACTGATAAATTGAATGAAGATTGAATAAGAATAAATTGATGATGAATAAAACATGTAATCCGCCAGGGACTTGGCAGGGAGCCTTCAATAAGGTCTCCAAAAGTAACAGTTAGAAATTGTATTTCAACAAAGAGAATGGCAAACACTGATGAATGAGATGTGTACACTTTGCAAGGTGAGCGAGGACTGTAAAGTTAATTAGGGAAAAAGGGAAAATGGAAACAATTGGAATTCCAAGCTGGAATTCCAACATGGAGATTTTCTGCGGGCAATGGTTGGGAGAGGAGGCTTGCGCCACCTATCCCTTACATAAACCCCCCTGAAATGGCGACACCTATGTGAGTACCCAACAAATAATGGGGCGTTGGGCTGTGAACCGTTGAGGAAATGGACTGCCAACGGGTTCTGGAACCCCTTCTCAGAATGGTTGGGAGCAGAGCCCAACAACCTGCTGTGGCATTCTCAGGGAAGCGTTCCAGGACTAGTTGGCAGTCCATTCAGAACATGGCTGGAGAAGAAGCCATGCTGAGAATTGTTTTCAAACAGACTCCCAATGTTTCCTGAGCAATAAAAATGCGCCCCTTGTTGAGAGCACCATTCCAGAATGCAGGGCAAGTGCGTTTTGGAATGGTACTCCCAACATTTTGTGGGCAATAAAATGCGCCCCCATTCAGAGCATCATTGAACAATGCAGTACCAAACTACCAATGCATTAGCAATGTACAGTCAACCCCCAGTTAACGTTTTTAGTTGGTTCCAAGCAAAGAAACATTAACTGGAAAAAAGGTTAACCAGGGGTGTATTTCCCTTAAGAAATAAGGGAAAAACGTTTATTTGGTTCCACAAAAAATTTTCTTAAGGTAAAAATCAGAAAAAAATTGATCAAAGAGTGTATTTCAACAGCTGAGCTTTATGCACTGCCATTACATTCTTAAAGTAACCACAGTTATTCACTCAATGAAAATCAGAGATTCATTTTCATGACACAAAAAGTCACTCATCAGAGTCAGAGAAGAAGCCATGCTGAGAATCATTTTTGAATGGACGCCCAACATTTCCTGAGCAATAAAAATGTGCCCCTTGTTGAGAGCACCATTCCAGAATGCAGGGCTGGTGCATTTTGGAATGGTACTCCCAACGTTTTGTGGGCAATAAAATGTACCCCCATTCAGAGCATCATTGAACAATGCAGTACCAATGCATTAGCAATGTACACAAATATGAACATTAAAATATAATTGGAGACAATATCAATTTGGCCAATTTAAACTGAAATGTTCTTGAAATTAAAGTCTTAGTTGAGGCAATGTACCTGAAATGTTCACTTGAACATTGCTGATTCATTTTTGAGTACAACTGTAAATTTTGCTGAAAAAATTAAGCAAAATCTAATATGATCTTCAAACTTTGAAGATCTTTAAGAAATTCCCTAATTAAGATAGAATGGAGTTTTAAAAAAAAGCACATGCTCCTTAAAACAAGCCCTTGGTTTTTAAGGCCTTGTTGTCATTGCTGTACATCTGTGATGACAACTGTTGTCATTGCAGTACATCTGCAATGACCTTGTTGTCATCGCAGATGTACTGCAATGTACTGCAATGACAACAGTTGTAATTGCAGTACATCTGCGATGACAACAATCATCACAGATGTACTGCAATGTACTGCAATGACAACAGTTGTAATTGCAGTACATCTGCGATGACAACAAGGCCATCCCAGATGTACTGCAATGACAAATGTCATTGCAGATTTACGGTGATGACAACAGTTGTCATTGCAGATGTACTGCAATGACAACAAAGCAGTAGTCAATTCCACGCTGGAATTCCAACATGGAGATTTTCTGTGGGCAATGGTCAGGAGAGGAGGCTTGCGCCACCTATCCCTTACAGTTACAGCAAATTTATTGAACATTGTCAAAAATTTTTTTTTACAAGCTGAATAGTTTTCAAGAGAAAACATTTCTATAATTATTCAAGGTAGAAAACACAGTGAATTTTAAATGATTGAAATGTATAGGTTACTTTTTATGTATAAAATAAATTCATGAACTCATTTTTCAATTACAATAGATTGGAAAGTGATGCATGAAGAAGTTAATTCCAAGAAAGATTCAAGTCACCCTGTCTGGCTGGAACATTTAAATTAAATAGTTGTAAATGTAAAAATTTTGGAGAGAACTGCTGGAACATCTTTTGAATAAAAACCAGGCAACATGTCCAATTTTTATCCAGTAGACCTCCCAGATCCTTCCAAAACTTGTCCATTTTGGATCCAAAAGTCATCCAAAAGCAGTTGTCTTTTGGATGACTTTTGGATAAAAATTGGACAAGTTGTCCAATTTTTATCCAAAGTTATCCAAGCCAACTTGTCCAAATGTTGTCTGTTTTTGGTAAGATTCTTGGATAAGTTGGTTTGGATACGTTTAGGACAAAAAATGGACATTTTCTTGCTCACTGGGTAAAGGCAATTACTGAACCCAATTTAAAGCACCAGGTCCTTCAGCCTGTTTCCAAATAAAGTTGAGTCAAATAAATTATTTGGAGAGAATCTTTGATGAGAAATCAATTAAGGTTTATCTCATTCCTCTAGGATTTTAGCATTTTTATAATTTTTGGCTTGTGGAATGGCATTGAAACTGAGGCAGAAGATTTGTATCATTGTACATGCACAAACATTCAGTACAATGTTTACATCATCATTAATATTTTTTCATTTGGATCCATTTCCTCACACAAATCATTTCACAGTCAATATTCAAGACATAGTTACGTATTCAAAACATTCATAAAATATAGAGCTTTTTCATGGTCATTGTAGCAGGTTTTTGAGGATTTTGATTGTGAATTGTTCGCCCCAGCAGAATGAAATACTCAAAAACCTTCCTTTCAGTACCTGGATTTACAAATTAATTTTCTTTCCTTCAATCACTTTGAATTGAGTAACTTTTCGGGTCACCCGTATATTTTTGAACATCTTCATAAATGAACTTCACGGCCGATTTTCGAAACATTGCAACGTCCCTATATAAGATTATAACAGATCAAATAAAAATTGTTTCCTCAGAGAGGTCATTCCAGCAGGTCTTTCAGGATGTTCAATCTTATTTATTAGCTCTAAAATGAAATGCTCGCTTGCCTGTCTTCCTGAAACAGGATTCAATCTCAATTTTAATGACCAAAATAAAATTGAGATTGAATTTTTGGTCATGGATTGCCTTTGAATCCCTGTACTTTGCAGGATACTCGGTACAGATGTTTGAGCCTCAATCGACTGTTGAAAGTTACAGTGTAACACAAGTATTATTATATACTGGGGATATTGTATTTGCAATATATCATACGTCCTAACCACGGATTGACCATCAAAATGGCCACAAACCGTGGAACTTTCCGGGAATGGACATATCTGAACGTCAATTCGTCAAGATTAATTTTCTAATGTGTGCATGGCATCGTAGGGTAGTGTTTTTTTCCGCGTTTCCCGGTTAAATGACCTGGATCATTTTTCTGTCCCACTTCTGTCTTACCGGGAACCTTCGGAGATGTGATCGTTCATCTACAAAGGGACTTTCTGAGAAAAACTATCCGAGTTTCCGTCCAACCTCTGTCTCGGAATTTTATTTTTCAAATTGGGTGAAGCAGAGGAAACGGTTGTGACCTCTATTTTTGTGTTTGTATGAATCCATTCCGCTTTATCTAAGACTTTACCTGTAATCAAAACTCGTTCCGTAGGAATTGACACTTGTTCCTTATGCAGAACAGTTCGAGAATTGTCGGAATTCCATGAAAGCAAGTTGGTCAACTTCCTAAGTTTGTTCTCAGTGACCCCGAGATATGCTCAATGGTGCAGTCTTAATGCTTCGAACCCAATGACGTCTTCTTCGCAGTCTTTGTGGCCCGTTGAACGGAAAGGATCACAGGGTTCTTTGACAAGTGGCGAATAGATCAATGGATTCGTGCCTCATGACTTCGGTCAAAAGCACCGAAGCACCCAATGAACGTGTTGTTACTTGTTAACGTCGGATTCTTCAATTACAAGTGACTAATTTCGCATAATCATTGCTTTTTCTTTGTCAAAACGCGCCATGGAAACCTTATTGCTACGCCACGCTTGTGCGGATATGAGACAACATGCTGTCCAGCTTTCCTCTAAAACGAAAATGAAAGAGTTACCGCAGAGTAAATCTTAAGAGGGTTGATATGGAGGAAACTGAACAAAAAAATAAAAAAGAGCCAGCATATAAATCTTACAAAATACAAATCTTTTGCCTCCAGGTCTTCCAAGATAATTCCACCATTTACATCAACAGCCGCCTTCACAGCTGCCAATGTGATGGATATGAAGGTGTCTCTTGATGAAAATGGTGAAATTTTCTTGGAAGACCTGAAGGTCACCCTTGGAATTAATACCAGGTTGATTTCAAGAATTCCAATTCTAGCCAAGAATATGACTTCTGGTCATTCCATTGCACAGCCTACAAACTTGCCCAATTTTCATTGCCACTGCATATAGGTTTTGCCCCAACTTTTTTTCACACTTTCTGAGTAAGTTCTCTGAATGTAAAACTTTTGGTTTCCTCAGACTTGTTAAAATCAAACTGAACTATATCAGGTTAGTTTGTTCTGTCAGTCTTTTGATTCCTTAATGAATCAGCTTTCAAATTGCTTTTGATTATCACGCTTGCATTAGGTTAACTTGGACAATAATCAATCACAAATAATGTACATTTACATAAAATGTTTCACTTTCTAATTAAGGGAGGAATTCCATTCAATAACATCTGATGAAAAGTTCATCAGAATAATAGAATCCAGATTCTCAAGTTGATTTGACAGATGTGAGTGCTATCAGACTCATTTTTGGTCAAGATTGCTTTACTAATCCTATTCACCAGAAACCTTAGACTGAATCAATTCTCAGAAGCCACCCATGAAGAAATATTAAATTCTTAAAAATATAGTTCCGTTGTCCTTCTCCAGATGACATGAAGAAATGGGTGCCATATTGCGTGAAAGAAAACTACACCAGATATTATTGGTTCTGCTGTTGAAGTACAGTGTACTGCCACACCTGCTCAGCAAAAATTTTGGATTCCCACCAGAGATAGCAGCTATTTTTACGCTTAAGGTGGTTGTTTCAGTTGATGGTCAAATGGTTTTGGGCTGGAAGCAGGGATCGGTTTGACATGGTTATGGCAGGGTAAAAAACATTTGTGTGTGATGCTTTTGAAAGTGTCACAGTCTGATGCTTTTAAATGCATTTTTCACAACAGTAAAAACGTTTTTGTGTGATGCTTGTAAAAGCGTTGATTTTATTAGTCAGCAGATTGACTCTTCTTTTTTTGGAATTTATTTATTGCATATTTAGATTGGTGGGCTGATAAAATCATATATGAAACTCTAAAAATGAATGTTTTGTATGCAATAATAAAGGGGGTGAAAGTGATGGATGCAGTATACTCCAATTAAATATGAGAATCTGTTTCTTATATTCCTTTGTAAACAACATTGTTCAGCACTGCTTCAACAGTTTTATAAAATTGTTTTCATAAACCACAATGCTTTGTTATCAGCTGTGCTGAATTGCTCCACTTTTTCCTCGCCCCTCGCCATGCTCATTAAAGCGTGACCGCCGCGCATGCGCGGGCAACTCTGTTTCCTCTCCCCTCAGGCTCATTAACTATGGCCGTCGGCGGTCCATTGCTGTATAATTTAATGGTGAAACGCTGTTGCGGAATACTTTCGTCTCTGCCGCATACTTTCTTTACTTCCTTTAAAGTTGAGGCTAAAGTCTGATCATTGACCCTGCTCTGTCTGGTTCTCAACGAAGTTAATAAAAGCCCGGACTAGATAGCAAATCCGGCAGTGGATATTTCCCTCTGGAAAGAAGCAGAGTCCGGATAGGAGCGTATGTTATGCATACTCGTCAAAGTCCAATAAACACTTGAATTGCGAATATCGGTGTTTTTATTGCTTTCTAGTACGATTGCCTAAGTACTAAACGTACTTGGTCTGAGACGCATCCGGTAAAAAGGAAGCAAAATAATTTAATTCCGTTGACACTGATAAGATTATCCTCATAAATGTTGGCGACACCCAAGGTTTTAGCCTGTGAGCCGCAAAATCAATAAGTGTACGACAACAAACCCCTGTCACTTTTGAACATGTAATTGTACTGAACCTTTTCACATGTCTTTTCTTGAGTGAATATTGAGTTTTCTGGAAGCATGTCAGCATGAGATGCGCTTGCTTCATGTCACTTATTCACATGTCACAAAGAACGGGATCTTTATGCAAAATTTCACATGTCATTACCCTGCAACTTCCTGATGCACTTTCTCAAAATGCCTCAGGTTTTCCTGGGAGGTTTGGTTATATTATATTCTTAAAAGGAAGAATTAAAAATATGACAAAAATGTGAGTGTTATTCCAATAAAATTGTGTATGGCTCATCAATATCAAAAAACAGGTTTACTTTAAATGAGTTTCATTATGAAAACATATAAGGATTCTAAATTGTTGTACCTTTAAAAATTTTTAAATTGCTTCCCCCTTTCTCACTTGAATTTCTTCCTCAATGAGGGTCCTCTATTTATTTTTTTACTTTTTGCTGAACAGTGAGGGGTCATTGTTTCTCAAACTCAAGAGGAAGGGGCACTGAGGTGGACAGGGGAACTAAGGAGGATAAGGGGGGAGGTGGCTATAGGTATAGAGTGAGATTCTTCACCCCACCCCCCTTTTCCTGGCTTTTTGTCATCCTTTTGCAGTATCCCATATCCCACCTCCAGCTATTTGCAGCAGAAATATAAAAAAAGGTTTTTATGACCTTTGAGTTGGAACTATAGAAAGATTTTTCAAACTTTGGAGGTGAGACAATTGAAGAACATCCTTTTTTAATTTTAAGGAGGAAATGGATTTTTACTGATTTTAAGAAGGAAATGGATTTCCTGATTTCAAGAAGGAAATGGATTTTCCTAATTTATATAAGGAAGTGGATTTTCCTGATTTTAAGAAGGAAATAGATTTTCCTTCTTAACAGCTGGTGATGGGGATATTTGGTTCCCAGGAATGATGGAAAAAAGATGGGAAAACAAGGGATGGAGTATCCCATTTCCCCCTCAGTTGAAGAAACAATTCCCCTGGCCTGCTCAGCAAAAAATTAATACAAATGGGAAAATAGGACTGTTGTCTAAATTAGTTAAATTGATGTTTACAATCCTTCAGCTTAAACGTCTTCAAACCTTCGATTGTATAACTCACCGTCGTAAGTCTTTAGTTTAACCAACTCAGACAATTTATTGTGAGGAGATTTTCTTATTCCTGTCGCCGGGTTTGGTAAATCAATAAACTCCTCAAGTACAAAATGTATTACAGCTTTATTCCGTGTTCAACAGCAAGTACGTATAGAACAAGCGTCCAGACAGCAATGAGCATGCGACAAAGCAAAAGCAAGTAACTATATAGACTTGGCTGGTCAGAATGTTGCAATGGTGGTCAGACCCGGATCTGACCTCATTTGGGAGAGGGTTGCGTAACCCTCGGCGCATGACTTGGCAAGGCGGCACGCAGCAAGAAGGCGTGACGCAGCAAGAGGCGATGCAGCTGCTCAGAGCGTCATCTGCTAGGTTAAAGAGAACAGTGGAGCTATCATGACAAAGTTTTGAGATTGTGTGAAGAAGACCTTGCAGGAAAGAATGAGTTTTTCAAGAGTGAAAATGAAATGATAGACTTCTCCTTCAATTTTTGTGAATTCCAAGAGGGAGTCCCTTAATCCTTTCAGATCCTTTGTCTCTTTTAAGTTGTCAATTGTCAAGACAATGTCCTTAAGGATGAGAGAATTTCAAAAGTGTGAAGGTTAATTGTGGCTTGGGGTTGTATTTTTGATTTTCAGACAAGTGAACAAATATTCGTGAGTTATTTTCCTTAAGGAACAAGAGATAACTTTTAAAAGATTTGTTTGAATCATTGAAAGGCAAAAATGGATGACGTTAATCCTCTGGTTATAGGTACAAACAATTTCTTTATAAAATTTTTTTTTTCTTTTTGTTTTAAAAGACACATTAGTTTTACAGATCTTGCCATAGGGGAAGCCTCCAGATCAGGTGCGGCTTTGACAGTCCACTAGGACAATCAAATGGAAGATGAATCATTATTGTTGCCAGGTAATTATTAATTTCTATTTTTACAACAAAGATCTTTTTAGGATTAGTACTGTGGCTTATATACAAATTTTATGCACAAGCAGAACCTTTTGATGATGTTGGGGATATCCTAGAGGACGAATCAGGGCTTATTCAATTACCGGATGAGTTCAAAGGACGAGCAAAGGATCTTTGTGGATTAGACTCGGCAGAATGGAGCCAACTGCTTGATTATGCTGACATAGTGAAGAACCACAGTATTGCCCAGATGGCAAAGAAGGGGATATCAGCTGAATTAAAACAATGCAAGGACAGCTCTTCAAGGAAGAGAGCGCGTTTGGAGGAACTGGAGCAGGAAGTTGCGGACATCGAGGAACAAAGTTCGGACTTGGTTGACAGACGACAGCAAGCTGCCTTCAGTCAAGAGTTGTTTCAACTCACCGATCAGGAAGCCCAAGCCAGCAAACGGGAGTACTCTTTGGCTATGAAGGACAGGTTGGCTACGGATCTCGGGACCTTTCTCTTAAAGCTAAGAGGACACAAGTCCTTTTGGTTTGAGTTAGATCGAGGATGCCATATTTTGCATGATGGTGTGTATTAATTTTAATGAAAAAATGAAACGAAGTTAATACGTGAAAAATCTTTTTGTCTTTGCAGAGAATGGAATGCTTTCGGTCCAAGTGGGGCATGGCGACGAAATGGTGACCTTACGTATTGGAAAAAGGGACCAGTTACTCAAGGGTTATGCTGCTCGACAGGGGCTTCCAGTCGTTCCAATTCTACCTGGACTTTCAAATCATCAGGTTCCTACTTCACAAGCTCCAGCTTGACCAAGTGCTTCTTTGACGGGATCTACGACAGGGACGCAAAGCCAAGTATCCCCAATCGATGCCATTGACGTCTTCCCAAATGAAGTCAACTGGCTCTTCATCCAAGACGACTTCAGTTCCATTATTTCAGATACCAGGAGAGCAATCAGGATCTTTACCACCAAATTTGGCTGAGACGACTTTGTCAATTTTCACAGTTACTACAGAAGCGGAGTCTTTGTTGGACCCCGGCATTACCAATGGTAAGAATCAATTATTTATTTTAGGTATTTTATAGGATACTTGAATAAATATTCGTATACCCCTACATTTTACACATTCCCTAATTCCATCTGGGTCTCAATGTTGGCAATTAAAATCAGGTCCCCCTAGAACAGAAAACTGAATAATGGCCAGAAGAAGCTTTAGTTTTTTCCTAGAACCCCTATACAATCCCCATTTCTTCTTCTTCTTATACGGGAGTTTGTTCTCTTTTTTACTTTTGCCTTCATCACCAGCAGAGTTCCAATAATGCTGATTACAATTATATGGGCAAAAAGTGACTCAAATGTGCTTCTTGAGGTGATGTGTTTCAAATGAAGAAGGGTTGCATCTCTTTATCAGAGATTCAGCTCTTCTTCATATTGCTCCACTCACCACCAAGACTTCTTTAAAATTACATCGATGATATTGTCATATATTCTCCTGATGCTGAATCCCATGTTAAACATTTAGAAAATGTATTTATTCGTCTTAAAAAAGCGGGACTAAAAGTTAAATTTAGTAAATGTCAGTTTTTCCTGGACGAAATAGAATATTTAGGATTTATGATTAGCACTAAAGGAATCCGAATAACGGAGAGTAAATTAAAAGCTGTGCGTGAATTTCCCATGCCTACAAATGTCAAAGGCGTACAAGCCTTCTTGGGATTAACAGGTTATTTCAGATCCCATATTGAAAATTACGCTACATTAGCCAAACCTCTCCATAATTTATTAAAGAAAGAATCACGATTCCACTGGGGAAAAGAACAAGAAAAATCCGTGGAAAATTTAAAAGAATGTTTAATGACGGCTCTTGTTTTAGCCTTCCCCGATTTCTCTCAACCTTTTATTTTAACCACTGACGCATCCAATATAGCCATAGGAGCTGTATTAACCCAAAAGGATGGGAAAAACGAAAAGTTAATTGGTTGTGTGTCTAGATCTTTAAATGCTACCGAAAGTAAATACCCGAATACGGATAGGGAGATTCTAGCTGTATTTTACGGTGTACAAAAGTTTAGATCCTTTTTGTGGGGTTATCCTTTTGTAATTAAAACAGATCACATAGCTATCCCTTTCTTAAGTAAACAGCGCCATAGTGATAGTCAACGAGCCATTAAATGGTTTATGACTTTAAATGAATATAATTATACTGTCGAGTATAAAAAGGGAAAGAATATCCCCCACGCTGACGCACTATCAAGATACCCTCCGGTATCTAAATTGTGTAATTATTTATCCCCATCTTACTTTTTAGACGATTTAAAACCTTACGTACCATTGGAATTGATATTAAATTATTTAAAAATTATTCCCAAACATCAATGGCCCACAGGAAAATATTTTCTTGAACGAGAAGGACTATTATATAAAAATACAGAAACCGGTGTTAAGATATGGATCCCCCCAGAATTAAGAAGATATATAATTGAATTATATCATAACACCCCAGCTTCTGGACACCCTGGTATAGATAGAACTATTTTTGCCTTAAAGGAAAGATTCTATTGGATAAATTTAGAGCAAGATGTGAATGATTTCGTAAAAAATTGTGATATATGTCAAAAATATAAAACATATCAACATAATACCCCTATGATGTCTATGCCTATTCCTTCAAAATGCTTCGAAGAAGTTAGTCTAGATTTAGTAGGACCGGTACCTGCAAGTTCAGCAGGAAATAAATTTATCCTTGTGATACAAGATCAATTATCAAGATGGATCGCTTTCATCCCACTAAAAAATGCTACTGCAGAAGTCGTATCCAAAACGTTTCTAGACAATTCGGTTTGCCAATTCGGTGCCCCTAAAATAATATTAACTGATAGAGGTACGAACTTTTTGTCCGCGATATTTAAAGAATTATCATTTGCCTTGGGCAGTAACGCTCGCACGACTACAGCTTATCATCCCCAAGCAAATGGTCAAAATAAGAGATCCCATAAAGAATTACATGAATACCTAGCTATTTATTTAGATCCAAAAAATAGAGATAAATGGGATCATCTTGTTAAATTAGCTGCATGGGTACATAATACTTCTAAACATGAGTCAATTCAATTATCCCCATATGAATTGGTAACGGGTCAGAAACCTAATTTAAATTGGGTTCCATGGAACGTCACCGACACTGACGATTATGTTAATATCGAAGATTTCATTGCTAAGAAAAATGAAAAACTGAACTCTCTTCAAGAAAAAGCTAAATATATAATTGAAAAACATCAGGAAGCCTATCTCTCTAGATTAAATAAAAATACAAAGCCCCCTACCTATAAAGTAGATGACTTGGTTCTATTAAGAACTCATGATTTCCTTACCTATGTTGGAAGGAAGTGGTCTCAAAAATACAAGGGCCCATATTTAATAACGCAGGTAATAAATCCTGTATCGTATCGAATAAAAGATCCTAGCTCAAATTGGTCCAACATAGTACATGTAAGTTATTTGAGACCTTATTATAATCCGAAAATACAATTAAATCGTCTTCCTCGTAACAATAATGTTTCTACCCGTGTATGTCCTCCTTCATCCTATCGATCGGAAATTATTAGCAATCAACCCAATCCAGTCATAATCGATGAAGAGACTTTCAAAGATGGAGTAAATGAAAAAGACCAATTAGAAATATATAACGAAATTCTTCGTAAGAAAAAACCTATTCAAGAAATTACTACAAAACCTGTTGAAATATTACCAAATGAAAATCAAGCTGTAGAAAATTCTCCTTTAGTAGGAACTCCACTACAACCATATACAAGCCCTAAAGTACCTTCAGCACCTTCAAGGCGTTTAATTGATATGGCTAAGAAATTTTATAGAGGTACGAAAGAATTTGTTGAATCATTGACCGATTCTATTGGAGATGAATTTGTAGAGGAGGAGCCGACCTTCAAGAAGACCTTTGCAAAAGGATTAAGAAGTACTCCAGTGAGGGACAGAGAGCCATACGGACCCGGAGCACTTTCTGGATTGGACACTAAAAACATCCTTCCAACAAGAACACGTCAAGGACGAAACGCAATTGACCTCATTGTCGAAAAGCAAAGAGAAAGGAGACAACAAGTACTCGACGCAAAAAGATCGGTTCCGGTTTTGGATTCGTCCACTGAGGAAGAAAAAGCAACTACTGAAAAAGTATTTGAAAGTCCTGATGAAGTGTAAAGGCATGTATCCACTCTATTTATTGATTACTTTAAATATAGTGACACAATCAATAATAATAGAAGAATTACCCGAAAATAAAGGAATTATTGGAAATGATAAGCAAACTAATATTTTATCTCCTATAAGAAGATTTCCCGGAAACAAAGGTATAACCTTCTCTGAAATGTACCCCATATGTATTCCTAAAACTAAATGGACAATTGAGAAAACCTTCCCTATAGGAGAAATACAAATAAAGATTAATAAAATGAGTGAAGATTTAGCAAAGTATTTGAAATCTATTTCTACCCCTGATTATATTAGACAAGTTAATTTACTAGTTGAAGGAATCCAACCCTCTTTAAATACTTTGATAGCTACCAGTACGTCGTTATTTGAAAAAGCATTCATATACAAGAAAATTCCTTCACGAGCTTTCTCTTTCTTTTCAGAAAAGGCTTTACGGAAAAGATTAGAGACAACTATAGCGGATGGAGCGTCTTTTACAACCAATCGCGTAAAATTAAATACACCAACTGCTGATGATTATTTTAAAACTTTGAATAAATTAATAGAAAAATTTAATAGCCTGAATGCTACTATGCGTACCAATTATTCTAGTGATGTGTTTGAAACAGTTACATTAACTATGCACACTCAATTAAATAATCTAAATCTAGTATTGAGAACTATAGAAAACGAGATAAAATACCGAAATGATCTAAGATTCCCCAATGAATTAATTACTCCTAATAACATTAAAAATGCGTTAAATAAATTTCTAGCAACTGAGGGCAGTGCCTTAACCGCCGCTGAGCTAATTAATATCCTGCATACTAATCCGTTAACTATTGGAGTATTTACGGGATGCAACACAAACTCTTCTTCAACTCTTCCTGATTCCTGTGTTTATCATATCTTAGCTATCGTGCCTATTTTAACCGATGGATCATTTTTTAACCTATTTAGAGTACAACGATTTCCTATTTCTGAAGACACCTATCTAGGAAATCCCAAATGGAAACAAGTAAGAATAAAAGATGAGTTCATACTGATGAATAATGATAAGATATTAGGTTTAGAATTTGAGGAATTACCTAACTGTGTAGATTCTATTGACTTTTCGAGATGCCAACTATGTAAATTCAATATAATACCTAACAGACCTGCTGATGAATGTTTAATAGCTATTTTAAAAAATAGAGAAGAAAAGGAAGTTAATCAAAAATGTGTTCTAGAGAAGATTCCA
>CAJPEX010002544.1:21755-38220 GCA_905338405.1 Notodromas monacha
CTGTCGGCGGTCCATTGCTGTATAATTTAATGGTGAAACGCTGTTGCGGAATACTTTCGTCCCAGTCGCATACTTTCTTTACTTCCTTTAAAGTCGAGGCTAAAGTCTGATCATTGACCCTGCTCTGTCTGGTTCTCAACAAAGTTAATAAAAGCCCGGACTAGATAGCAAATCCGGCAGTGGATATTTGCCTCTGGAAAGAAGCAGAGTCTGGATAGGAGCGTATGATATGCATACTTGTCTAAGTCCAATAAACACTTGAATATACGAATATTGGTGTTTTGTTGCTTTCTTATACGATTGCCTAAGTACTAAACGTACTTGGTCTGAGACGCATCTGGTAAAAAGGAAGCGAAATAATTTAATTACGTCGACACTGATAAGATCATCCTCATAAAGGTTGGCGACACCCAGGGTTTTAGCCTGTGAGCCGCAAAATCAATAAGTGTACGACAACAGCTTCAACACTGCTTCAACAGTGTTCTGACATTGTTGTCATGAGAGGTTAATTCTCAAACTATTGCAAGTGTGTATGTGGACACTGCTGTGTGTAAAGTCAAGTTGTATTTGCAATATGGTGCATGAATGCATCAATTGTGTAAAGTCTCATGCTTTTTAAAAGACAATTACAAGTTTTTTCATAAAGTGCTACATGGTCATATCACAAAAGTGTTGTAACATGATGGTAACAGTGTGGTAATGGTGGTTGAATGTAATTCATGTCAAATGAAAATTTCATTTACAAATGTTTGCAAAGTGTTTTCAACATTTTTTCTGTGTCATTCTAACAACATTGCAACAACTTAAAAAGAACACTGTGGTAACAGTGTTGATATTTGCAAGAAATAGTGTAAGAATAAAGAAATGTTTTATAAGTTAGGACACAGACCCAGCATATTACTTACAATTTTGATCTATTGCAGTGTATCCCAAAAGCAAATGTCATACTCTTGTATTGCTCATTATTACATATTGTAAATGTTTATTCCATTATTTTGAATCTCTCCATGGCTTTAAAGGCTTTTGCAACAAGAAAATGTTTGTAAAATTCAATTTTTGTGTTCCTTCCAATTCAAGAAAACAACAATGTGTTAACACCGCTTCAACAGTGGTGTGAAATTGTTGTCATGGGATGATATTTCTTAAAGTATTGCAAGTGTGTATGTCTACTGCTGTGTGTAAAATGAAGAATGTTTTTTAAAGAACTGATGCAACAAACATAGAAACCAGGACATTGTGTTTGTCACATTCAGTTTGTTGCATCAGTTTGTCCATAGGCCTGGCAAGGCAGATCCATGGTCCAGATCCATGCTGGGGTATTGTAAAAGACCACATTATTGGTGAGTGGCCATGGCATTATTACCACAGCCAACCACAGATTGTAAAATAACCCTACAATACCACAGCAGTGATCCAAACTACATGATCCACACTACTAGGCTGTGATTGTCACAGTAATAATACTGCAGCCAATCACAGGAATCAAACCACTGTTGTACCACAGCAAGGATCTGGACTACCAGATCTGCGCTGTGATGCTAGAGTTTCTGGCCATAATTTCTGCTCTGGCCAATCACTGCTTTATGTTTGGTGCAGTTGTTATGGCTGTGGGCACTGAGTTGTGGGGTTGCGGTTCAAATCCCCAGCAGGTTGCTTGTTTAATCATGTCTTTCCTTTGAGTGTGCATGTGTGTGTGTTTGTGAACATGCTGCTATGCACCCTGCATTCACAATGCTAGTACTGGCATTGTAAACGCAGGGCTGCATAGCAGCCAAAAAAAATTTTTGAAATTGTTTCTGTGACGCCGTAGGGAACAGTGTCACAAAAATGGGAATCTTGGCAGGAATATGGGGGGGGTGTAGGGAACAGCATCACAAAAACAGGAATCTTGGTGGGAATATGGGGGGGGGGGCCCAAACCGTCAGGAAAACCATCAGGGGAAGTGGGAATCTTTCCCCATTTTACCAGATGGGTATAATGCCCGCTTTTTATATGGTCTGAGTGGCCGCCTGGGTAGACATCCACTCTAGACATTTATAGGCCATCTTTTATGTGCAAATGCAAGCAGATAATGGCCAAAATTTTGCTGGGTGCCTGATAGACCAAAATTAAAAGAAGAAAAATTGTATCTGCAAAACAAAAATAACAGAAATCCATAGTGCTGTAATTGTATGCATGCCTTTGAAATTAAATGTTGGCCCTAGGCAGTGTCCTGCTCAAGGGAATATTCCATTTATTTTGGTGTCTTGGGCGGGCGTGGACCAGTCAAAGCCTTTTCCTGGGTCCAGTGATATTGATAGATCCCATTTTTATGGTTACCCTTTTTTTTGCCTGGGATGAAGGGTGAGGGTGGTGGATTGGCAAGAGACAATTCACTGATGTGCCATTTTAATTTTTATTCCAAGAACTTTTGTTAGAACCCTTGCATATGCCATCAAGGAAATAGGGATTATTTGATAAATGTCAGAAACATGTGAAAATTAAACTGGTGCAGATTTACAATTTCATCAAAAAGCAAAACCTTCTTTCAAAAGAATTTAGCATCAAAAAATATAAAACATGACATAAATCTTGGAAATTGTTTTGATCCAAATCAGCCTGTACACCTTTATTTCAAATGAACAGTAGGTTGGAGAGAATTGTCTGTCAGATATTTTGGGAAAGAATATTTTTTTCTGATTTCCCACTAAATTCCAGTCAAATATGAATTTAAAAATCAGGAATACACATACAGTATACAACTTTTTTTTAATCTGGTTGTTGAGTGTTTTTTAAATATTTTTCTTTAATACTTTGCCCACAATTTTTTTTTTGCGACAAGTTAGCTGCTCAAGAAAAATTGTGGATGCTGGTTCTCTCATGTTGTTTCCTCGCCCTTGCCTATATAGTGCCGTATAATACGACCATCGCCATATGGTGGCACAGAATTGAAGATGCAGTGTACTGTACTGTACAGTAATTCCGGCAGGGAGGTGCGCAGCATCACGGGTATCACTGGATTGTGACTTCTTTTCGAGACAGGGAACTTCATTCCACGACAACTGGCCGGCCCTCACCACCCGTGATCTATCGCGTCTCACATCTCCAGACAATGCATTTGTATTCCAAGGAGCGAAATACTGTCACCTACCCTGAACCTGTCCACGTTGCCGTTGGTATCGCGGGATGTTTCGCTTACAGACCGCGAGACGCAGCAACCGAACGTTATTCGTAGCCACCTATCTTGACCAGCCGAAATGGTAGGTGTTGTTTCATGTTTTGTTTTTTAAGCAGGATACCATGGCATGGGTCATCATCTGTCAGCTAAAATTTGGCTAACTTGTGCATGTGCTATGATGCAAGTGGTGCAGGAGAAAATCCCATAGGAGAAAAAATCCCGCGGCCCGAAAATCCCCTGAGGCCAATCATCTCTTAGGTCCAAAAATCCCATGCACTACAAAATTGTGATATTATCTCTGAGTTATCCTCTCAACTGCCTTTACTCTTCTGTGGCCTTTGGGTGGGACTCTTGTTGAGTTGAATTGCTTGTTGAATTTAAACAAAAAATGTATGCTCTATTTGTTGCATGAGATCATGTGCCAAACATTCAAATTGAAATTTGATGAGATGAAAAATACTTATATAACTGCATTTAGACTTATTTGATGATTAGGAAATTATTTGCAGACCATCACCATCATATACTGTATGCAGATATCAAAGGAGGTTTTTTTGATGCAAAAATTCTTGTTTTGAGGGCAAAGTAGAACTGAAAATAATTGGAAAAGTGAACAGTTTATATACAAAACAAATGCAGGGACAAAGTCTTGATCCAAATGAAGGTTTCATTTTTCTCAGGTTTCCTCAGCAGGAGAAATGTGAGGAAGTGAAGTTGAGGCTCTATATTGACAAACCTAATTCCTAACCCTTTGAAATCTTTGGAAAGAAACCCCTTGCACTTTCCCCAATTCGTAATCCACCATATTCACATTCCACCCTGGCAGTTGGAAAGAAAACTTAGAGATATTATAACAATTTTGTTTTATACCAGATTTTTGTACCTACCGGATTTCTGGACTCTGCAAGATTTTTTGGCCTACAGGATTATTGGCCTCACGGCATTTTTGGGTCGTAGGATTTTTTCTCCTAGGGGATTTTTTCACGGAGCAGATAAAACACATTGAAACAATCCAATGTGCATACTAGGGATGGTTTTTACGCTTTTCAAAAACTCAGCAGGAATAAATTCATGGAACGTTGCCGAAACCCGTCTGCCACAGAGAAGATATTTACATGCAAAATGTTGTGCCACAAGTAACACAAAAAAACCTGGCATAATGATATATGAGCCAAAGTCCTGAAGAATCCTACTTTTTTCAACCTCTCCCCAGAATTTTTTTCATAAATTTAAATTATTTACAGCTGGGTGGCCCGTGGCCTTTTTTTCCACAGAGGAATGTGAAGATTAGCATTGACACATTTTTAAAGGAATGGGTTCCACTTTCCTGGATTTTTCCAGTCTTTGGCTGTACTCAGGCAAAGCTGCATTTTGAAAGAAGGTGAGGTTTATTCGAATCAAAATTAACAAGCATGCCAAAATTTCCCGGCATTTCTGCGCGATGGACATTGACCTGCCTCCATCCAAGGGTTAATTCCTGCGTTTCTTCAGCATTCTCTACAAAGTCGGAACATATTTTCCGGTTAAAAATAGCCTAATTAATTCTATTCCACATCAGTCACTTTTTCCAACTTAAAAAAGTGAACAAACGTGTCATACAGTCGATTGCATGGTGATGAAAAGGGAACAAAATAATTTTCTGCTGCATCTTGCGTAACGAGAAGTGAATATATTGTCATCCCTTTCTGGACGTATACAAAAAAGTATTTTTAACTGCAACACGAAGACACTCTATCCTTGCATATCATTACCGTCATACCGGCTCTTTTAATTCAATAAAGTGGATGGAAAAACTATGGCTGTGGTAAAAACGAGTGGATCAAGGTTTTTTTTTTCACCACACATGCCCAGCCTCCAAAAAAAGCTGTTGAGCACTATATATTGTACTGCAAGAATATGTCTTCCTGGCTCCATGATAAAATCCTATAGGAGAAAAAATCCCGTGGCTCAAAAATCCCGTGAGGCCAAAAATCCCGTAGAGGCTGGAAAATCTCCCATGGTCCAAAAATCCTGTAGGTACAAAAATCCCTTATGTACAAAAATCCCGATGAGTACTACAAAATTGTAATATTGTCTCTATGGGTTACCCTTCCACCTGTCTGGAAGGAATACAAATCTAGTGGATAATGAAATTGTGAAAGTGCAAGGGTTTTAATTCCTTACAAGGGTTTGGGAGGTTTAGGGATTATCTTTCTCAATAGAATCTCACCTTCACTTCATGTACTGTGTATTGAATATTAAGATTGAAAATGAAATTTCACTATGTATAACTGCATTTAGACGTCTTTGATAATTATGAATTGTTTAAATACCATTACCTTCTGCAGTTTTCAAACTAGGTTTTTCTGATATGAAAATTCCTTTTTTGGGATATTTGTACCTATGGGATTTTTGGACCTTTCAAGATTTTTGGGCCTATGGGATTTTTGGCCGCACAGGATTTTCGGGCCGCGGGATTTTTTCTCCCACGGGATTTTATCCTGCACCCGTCTTCCTCAGTATGCATTCAGGAAATATGTGAATGCATAAAGTTACATTCCTCGCATGCAGGAACAATGTTCCAAAGTCCGCGATTAAAAGTGAAAGACTGGTACTACAGGATGAAATAGAAATACTGTGGAGTGACTTCAACGTGGAAACTGAGAGCAATAGGAGGCCCGTCAGTGACAAAGTTGGGAAGGACTAGTCTAGACTGTACAGAGTTGTATAAATAAAACTACAGGTCTACTGTATACAATATATCCTTCAAATGCGATGATCGGACCACCCCGGGTGAATAATTGCCTTTCGTGCGATCAAAATTTATATGCGATAACTTGTCAAAGGGACTGGTTGGATACTTCTTTTTATTTTATGTGCACGATACCTTTAGTGGTGGAATCTTGGACATGAGGGTCTCCTATACTATGAAGTACGGTGAAGGGACGCGTATATTCTGTGTCAAAATAGGGGACGAGATATAAGAGATACTAGATTTAGACCACCCATGTTGACAAATTATATTTCAGAAAGAAACTCCACAGGAGGACTAGAGGCACTGGAAACTTGATGAGGCATTAAAATTGATGACGCATTCATTCCACGACGATGAGATGACAGCATTTAGCCTCCCGTCAGTTTCAATTATTTTTGGTGAAAAGATTACCTTCAGAAATGCTTTGTAAAAAAAACATATGCATTGATGAATTGAATGATACCAGAATTGTTTGTGTAGCACTAAACTACCTTTGGCACCAGAGGATTGATCTACTTGAGGAATGAACAGGTACTACAGAGTATTGATGAAATAAATCTCAATATGAAACATGTTTCCTTGAAAATATTTCATCATAATAAGGTCCCTGTCCAATACCAACGTTTTTTACTTTTACTGTATATTCATTCCTTAACTATGAATTCTTCAAAAATAAAGTACAGTATTTCACATAATCCAAGCAGTGTTGCATCAAAATTTTGCTGTATTTCCTTCAAAATGCAGAAGATTATTTATCAGAATTTATCAGAATTTTTGTCAGGAATTCAGAATATAGCCAGCTGTTGTGCTGGGTGAAGTTGCATTTTGTTCCCATCCCTAACAACACACAGTTGCAGTCTTACAGTCAACCTTTGAATTGGGGCCCACCAATTTAAACCAACCCTGGCTTAGTGCCAAAATTCCAACTGAACAAATCTCCCTCTTCTATTTTCCTAAGGGAAACCCCAATTCAGTGCCAACTCAATTTTGTGCCAGCACATAAAATTTCTTGCCAAAGCTGAAAAATTGGCATAAACCAAGGAAATTTCTTTCTTTCCTCTAATTCATAATTCATTTTTTTTGGGATCACAGGCAAGCAAAAATAAATTTGAATGTTTATGAGAAAATCTTTTGAAAACTTACTTTTTGCAAACACATTTCTTAGTAAATATATTTTTGAATCATATGAAATTTTCCAGGAAATGTTGGTCATTCTGTTGTTATTGCCTTTGCCATAAGAAGGAACATTGATTATACATTTTGAAGAAATGTGAGGACATTCACATTCATCAAGGATTGACTCATAATGAATAGCAAAACAAAAGAGCTTGGTAAAAAGAATTGGGCAATGATTTTATACTCGTTTGAATTTTGTCCACAATTTTCTTTCATCATTGTTCCAGACTGTTTGATCTCTACAGAATTGATTAGCTCTTATGATTCTCACTCCTGCTCTGTTCAGCATTTGCCATTAATATATGTTGTTAAGAAAGTTGGCAATTTTTTGAAGGAATTGAAACAGAAAATGGTTTCTAGGACAGAGGTGGAAATGATTTCAAGATTGTGAAACCATTGTCATTTTTTCCAGACCAGAGAAATTAAGGGAATTTCTTTTCACGCCCATGAACATCCATTCATGTGTCTGATCAAATTTGGTTGTCTATTTTAGTTCCTGCAAATACTACGCATAATGACAATAGAAAAAGTCACTAGCAATAAATTTCAATATCACACATGGTTGAACACGCGGTGGAAGAGCAGCTTGGAGACATATTCATTGGTGGGAGTTTTTATTGGTGGAAGCCATCTCGGAGAAGAAAAAATTGAATTGAAGTGGCCATTTTTGTGATTGGAACAATTCCCTCAGAAAATATACAAAAACCTGGACTTTCTCACCACACTTACAATATTCCTTACGCAAATTCTAATTGTGCCCTGGACCTCTACTGTTGAGGTAGAAGGGAAGGCAGCTCTTGATATTGAAGGATTACTGCTCCATGGAAAGTAAGGAAAGACTAATTAACATGCTTTCAAGGAATTTTAGCAGACTTCTATTTCTGGCTCCAATGACAGTGAAAAGTGTGTCATTGGGTGACAGGTTTTTGGATGTTTTGCATGATTAGGTCAATTTTTTAAGGACCTTTTCAAAGCCAGCTCTCAAATCAGAATTTCATGAAAGTGCTTGCTTATGGAATCAGCAATTGTCTCTTCTTAAATTTGCTTGGGGTAATTCACACTTGACTTGAAAAATGTAAAAAATTCCTAATACTTCTCTTTTTGGCATTGAGATGGGAAATTGTGAGACATGTGCATGAATGGAACCTTCATCATATTTTTGTTTGAAATTTTTTGAACAAATGGGTTACTTGTGACTAAATTCACTGGTTGGGAAACATTTGGGGCCTTTTATTTGCTCAAAATCCATATGTAGGGCGTCACTGAAATGATGCCATTGAAAGTTCTGTTACTATATTCCTCATCCCAATATTCCATAGAAATGATCATGCAAGATATTTCACAATTCTTTTTTGCAAATATAGTCTTCTCATATGCTCTATTTGCTGTACTGTATTCTGTAATATCAAAATGTATTGAATTATCAAAATAGATTATATATATGTGGCTACTTCTTTTCAATTTGCATGTCTCACGTCCCTTTAGTTTAGAATCAGTGGTATATTATGATGCTTTGGGCATTATTTTCCGCATTCTTTCAACTTCTCCAGGATTTCTTTGCCATATATTCAATTTAGTGCCCCCTTGGCTTAGTGACACACAAGATCCTGGGACAGATGGTGGCACTACACGGAGGTCGGACTAATTTTCAATGGAGGTGTTTTGAACCCTACGACGCCTATTCGTGGTAGATGGGTTCAAATTACTGGCCGGGTCCACTTGAAAATAAATGTTGTGTCCTTTGGGGCTATCTGCTGAATGGGTTCGTCCCGAATGACTTCTACACTAGCCAAACCCACATTCGAGCACCCAATAACCTGGTCAAAGGTGTTTCAGTCACATGACGCAGTCCGCATAACCTACAATGGATTATACAGTATTTGAAGGCTTTCTGTAAAAGCTGTGTGCTGCTGAAGGGGCAGTTTGAAAAGTTACTCAAATCTCTTCTTTTTTTTTTTGGAGGGAAGGAGCGAGCTTGTGTCTCCCACTTAAAGGACATGTGCATCTCATAATCTCTAAACAGAGCCCAACACATTCTGTACTGTATTGGAAGCCATGGAATGTACCGCCTTATTCTACTCACGAAACCTGTCCAGGAAACCCAAGAAATCACATTCTCAAGATTCCCAAGAATGATGTAGCCGTTTGACGCAGACGACAGAGCACTTAGGGCTGACTTCCGACAACGACATTGAACATAAGTTGTTTTACTTTTTAGCTTTTTAAATGGGGTGGTAAACTTGGTGGATATACAGTTGTGCCCTGATGCACGAATGATTCGACTTTTGGAATATTGAAATCCACAAAATGTGACCCAGCGTCTGTGCGATGTCTGTTGATATGGACACTTTCCCTGTGTTTAAAGAAGAATGAAGAAATGTTTTATTTTTTAAAAAGTTTGCATCTCTTGAACAAATCAGACTGCTGTAATGGACAAGAATCCGAAATATATGCTATACTACAGTAATATAAATTACCTCTGCAGTGCTTCATTTTCCAAAACAGGCTAATTTTCTGCCCGTGTTCATAGGCATTTTTCAGGTCTGCAGGATTTAACTAATATCTACGCTTAATTTTGGGTGTTTTTATGTTGACAGATCAGATTCTGTATGAATTTATTCTGGCCAGTGAATTTCATTTCGGTGATTCAAGGACCAAAATTTTTCTATCCTAAATTTCAAGACTTTTTCATTTTTTTTGCAATCGTTAGATGCGAAATAAAATTTTCCTATTAGAGGCTCTGAGAAAATGCGACAGAATACGCGGATTTTTGCCCCTCTGCAAAGTAATTTTTATGCATCCATTTATGAGGCACTTTTGCAGTGCTGTGAGTTGAACAATGGACACTTTTTCAACACTCGAGAAGAATTGGATAATTCACAGGAAGGAAAACGTAGATTTGTGCAGATCTGACCTGGAAATGCCAAAGAAGTTGAGACAAAAACTCGAATTCTAAACATCAATTACCGCCTTTTAATGTGATTTTCAGAATCTAGAGTGCTCAAATGGAATGAGTGAAGCACTCGCTCTATACAGCGTCTATACCATAAAATTAATCAGATTTAATCATCCCTGGTCGGGATTTTCCTCATTGCGAAAGTGGTCCATGCACTTGGTAATTTTTACTTGAGCCGCATCGATTATTTTTCTCTGAAGGAATGATAATTCTGATTATTTCTGAATATTTTGATAGTTTCTGTAATATCGTAATACGTGAGTACTTATTGCATTTAATTTCGTAATTCATTTACACAGTGCAGTATTAAGGTTTTTTGGTCCAGTGATAATCACACAGAATCATGCCCTATAAGTTTGACTGAAGTGAAATTGAATATGCTGTACTGTACATTACTGCAACATTACAACAAATATTTCCCATCAGAATCATCATAACAAATACAGTATTTTTGAGCAGAATCATCATAAAAATATTTCTTATCAGAATACAGTACCGCATTTTTCACTACAGAAATAAGTCCAGAAAAAAAGTTTTTCCAGTAAACATAGCGTTTTCCGTCAAAACCATAACCCCGAGGAAAACTGGAATTTTTATGAGACAATACGGTACTGTAATTCGTTGTTCTTGAAAATGAAATTGCGCTCCAATGATATCACGTGAGCACTACGGTATTTACGTGAATAGAATTTTCGCCAGGAACCTTGAGAAAAGTTCTTGCTTTAGAAACATATATGATGAGGGCATATTTATCAGAATATAATTTGACCTGTTATTACGTATTCGTAAGGTCAACAGTGTTCAATCATCATCAAGGATATATTCCATGATCTAGAGTTCTAGACTTAGCACCCGCCAGGAATTAATCCGTCTAATTAGAGTTTTACTGCATGCGAACGATTTCTCGGCCTTAACAAAGAGCCACGTCACGGCTCATCTGGATCATCAGTGGATTATTTATGGAAGGTATTCGCGAGATGATACGCTGATACGGGAATGGGTTTTATGAGTGGGCTATTTTCAGCAGCGTCCATGAAACCCTTGGAAGCAAGGAAGACGTCGCCCTAGAGACAGAATTTCCACAAGGACACGCCGGCTCGATGGTTCGTTGCCACGACACAGATGACAGACAGAGAAGGAAGGTACAGTAGAATGTATATGTATGCTACAGTGTATGGGTAACGTCCACGCGCCGACGCGACGAACCACAGTTTGTGTAGGAGAGCAGGGACAGAGAGAGAGACGGATCTATAGGAAACAGTTGGAGAGACAGGGAAAGAAGGAGTTGAAGAAAAGGCGGCGGCATCTGTTCCTGTCAATGGATGCCTCATTAATTACGGTCCGTCGCCTTGAGAAAAGGGATTTTACTGGCTGCTAGACGCCACCCCAGTAATGCAGAAGCCCTCACTTTTTTTCGTCTGTACCCATTGGTTATCTATTCCCGCACAGATCAGATTTGATGCATTATCGGGACAAATTTTATTCGCCACGCAATTTCTCAAAGCGGGGAATACAGGGCGGAAATAACCAAATTACTTGCAGAGTGCCTTTAAATGCATGAAGATGAATAAAGATAAGCGGGGCCCCAAGATGCGGACGATACTTTCCGTTCAGGCCTTTATTTTCCCTTTGGGCAAGGTCTGAGCCAGAATGTCCGCATGTCGAATCACGTTTTTCCGTACTTCACTGCAAGTGCAAACATTGACACAAGTTTGATTCTAAATGCGTACACATTTGTTTTCCTGCTCATACAAACCCAGGAATAAGTCTCCAAAAAATTTGGATAAATAACGTCTCAATGTCAAGATACAGAAAATAAGTGTGCAGAAATTTTTTTCTTCAATATCTGATATTTTGCATAAAAAGGAGCCCAGGAAGCAAAATACAAGTACTGTTTTCCTGGGTGCAGGAGAAAATACCATAGGAGAAAAAATCCCACAGCCCAAAAATCCCATGAGGCCAATAATCCCTTAGGCCGAAAAATCTCGTGGGGTCCGAAAATCCCGTAGGTACAAAAATCCCATACAATACAAAATTGAGATATGATCTCTGAGTTTTCCATCCAACTGCATTTACTCTTCTTTGGCATTTGGGTGGGAATCTTGTTAAGTTGAATAAAAAAAATGTATTCTCTATCATGTGCTGTACCTTGAAATTGAACTTTGACCAGATGAAATATACATATATAACTGCATTTAGACTTATCTGATGATTTAGAAATTATTTACAGACCATCATCATATATGTAGATATCAAAGGAAGTTTGATGTGAAAATTCATGTTTTGAAGGCAAAGTAGAACTGAAAATAATTGGAAAGGTGAACAGTTTACATACAAAACAAATGCAGGGACTAAGTCTTGATTCAAATGAAGGTTACATTTTTCTCAGGTTTCCTCACAAGAAATGTGAGGAGGTGAAGTTCAGGTGACAAAGGTAATTCCTTAACCTTCAAAATCCTTGGAGAGAAACCCCTTGCACTTTAATATCAAAATTTTGTTTTATACGGGATTTTCGTACCTACGGGATTTTTGGGCCATGGGATTTTTTCTCCTACAGGATTTCATCATGGAGCCGTTTTCCTATACTGTGCACAGATGATGGAAAGAACTCTGAAAGAAGCACAAAATTAGCCTGTTTTGAACTACGGATTATAGCCATTTTAATAATATTTATTTTTAATTTTTGTGATGATAAAAACCTCAATTTGTTCAAGATATTCAAATGTTGAAAAGTATCATTTTTCCCTTTTTCTAGAAATTTCAATGAAGTTTTGCATTCTTGAGACTTTTTCCAGATGTTGGGGCAGATTTCTTTCTTTTATAGTTTCAAGGGTTCCCAAGTCAAATCTATCATTCAAATGTCAGGGTTTTTGGTTTTGGGACCTTTGCAGTATTACTACAGTTGAATCATAGTAATTCAAACCCCCTAAGTTGAATACTGTGTGAATAATCCCTTAACCCTAGGACGGCAAAGGGTTCTTTCCCATCGACGGCCAAAATTGGATTATTTTTGTATGCTGGGGTGTTTTAATTTTTCTGAAGGTCATTAAAGATCTTCCAGGTGGGCTGAGGCAAAGTTGGGATTAATCCGAGAAAAGCCCATTGCTTAGCATAGCATTTTTTTCATTCTCCCATGAAATTTTTCTGTGCAAAAAGAAAAAAAACATCAGATTTTCCCTGGCTTTGTCCTCAAATCCCTGTTGTCCTCTTTTTATTTTCTGCCCTGAGGTGCAACAAAATTTTGCAAAAATAGTCCAACTTTGCCACCCAAGGGTTAAACTCAAATGCCTTCCTAAGTTAAATATATCCCAAGTGCCTGTCTGAATTCTCTTAGAAACAATGCATTAAAAACCTTCCTATCTCAAAAGCTTTTCCTTTCAAACCCCTTCAATGTTCTGTGGCCTTTTTGCTTTTATTTTATTGACACAGGAAAGAGATAAGCTCTAAAAAATAACAGTGTGATGCCCTGAAAGGAAGTGAAGAGACTAAATTGGGAAATAAACCCTGCCTCCAAGTTCAGAGGATCCTGTCAGCTCATTCAAGAAGTAATTTGAGGCCCAGAATATCATCATTTACAATTTGCTGTGATCTTTCCCAGTACAAAAAAATGCTCGTTTCCTTAACTTGAAACCTTTTATTTTGCTGGTCCCTTTAAACTCAAAACCCTTGGACAGGTTTGACTAGTACTTAAAATGATGCACTGCCACAAAGGCCACAAATGTGATGCGTCATTGTTTTATCAACTGAATCTGTCTCTATCAACAAAATAGACAATCGCGTCACCTTGACGTTAGTAGTTTTTAAAAAATTTGTCACAGATGTATTCAAAATTGAAAGTTTCTTGCGTTATTATATTCGGAAAGAAATACAGAAGTGCCGCATCTCTTCATGTTTCACCTACATGTTTTCACGACAAACAGGACGTCGCCAGCATGCCTTGACGTTGATTCTGGACAAAAGCCAGAACACAGCAACACAGTCCCCTCAAATAATCAAAATCCAGAGGGGTTACATTTTTCTTTGGAGCATTTTCCCTCAACCATTTCTAAGCCAGTGTTTGATTAAACGTATAGCATAGTACCTGTCCTGAGCTTGCAGCCTTCTCCTCATGCTAAGATTTATTATTGACCATTCGTTCCTACGGAATGCCAGAGGGAAAGATCAAGGGACTATGAAAGGAAGAGGGCGATTGCAGCAGAAACAGAAAAATAACCTGTTTGAGGCAGGCAGCAAGGGCATGAATTCGACTGCAATTTCCAGGTCATCTGCGAGCCTCTTGAAGTCTTCCCTATGCACACCTGCATCAATTCGAACCCCGCTACATACCCTAATCGATCTCTACACTGGATACTTATAAAAAGCATTTATCATGAGAATAGCATGAATATTCACCAGGTAGTCAGGATAACATTTAGGACAGGGTTCCCCCACACCTGGTCCGGGGACTGGCGCCGGTGTGCAGAGGTTTTTTGCCAGTCCGCAGGAAGTTTTCTGCAGCATACTAAATTTATCAAAGTAAGCTATCAAGTCTGTCATCTTTGTCCAAAATTTTGAGAAGACAATGGTGGTTGGAATTATCTTATGAAAAATAAAAGTTGGCTTTTCTCCTAATAACACTTCAGACACATTTTCACTAATTAAAAAAAAATATATGAATTTTCCACTCTGAGAAGCCTTTCTCAGGCTCACTTTTAGAATTTTTTGAAGCTATTCCAATAGAGCTGCTTCATTGGTCCTGAACTTAATTTTTTTTAATGTATAGAAACTTAACAAAACAGGTGATGTGAATTAAGTCATTTGAATAAAATTATGTTTTATCCGCAAAATTTCTTGAAACTCGCCCAGTCAGCAGAAAATTTTTGGAAATTTCCTACAGACTAGAAAATTTCCAAAATTTGTATGCTGACCAGCAAAGAGAGAGAAAATATTTGCAGACTCATAGCATATTTGCTTGAACAAATTTATGCCAGTTAATTAAAACATCTCTGCTTCTTGAATTAATTCAAGAACCAATGAAGCAGCTATATAATTGAATGTCTTGAAGAAGTTAGAAAGGTTGGCTTGAAGAAAAGTGTTCTGGATGAAAAATTTAAAAAAATTGTCAGTGGGTGAAAATGTTTTTGAAGTGTTATTCGGAGAAAATCCAAGTTTCGTGTTTCATCAGATGTTTCCAACTGCCATTGGCTTTCCAAATTTTCAGATAAAAATAACAAAATTCTGAGCAACTTTCCATCAAGTTATTATGTTGAATGAAATTTCACATGTACTGGCGAAAATTTCTGAAAACCATGAAGCTTTAGTCCAAGTATAATTAAATATAAATAAATTGAAAGGCTCGCAACTTTAAAAAATCAAGCTATATCACGTGTAGAATGAAGGTGTATTCATGTGAAGTTTTACCCCTTGGCGTTACATCTCAGATGTAGCTCATCTGAATATACCGTCCTGTACATTTGTCGAAATCAATGGAGTCTTTTCCGATCGGATAGTATCCATTCAAGAGGTAACTTCTATTGAATTTGTGGACTAGATTTAACTGGTTTTCCCTAGTGATGCAATCCTGGGTTTGTTGCAGGTGATGAAAGTCCACTCAGAATCTGTAAATCTAACTTTTTAGAGAGCAATAGAAATTCTTATCACATATCTGTTCCACTCACGCTACAACGACATTTGCAAAGAAAAAGTTATAAAGGATAGCAAGATGACACAGAACTCTGAAAAACGACCGTTCTTACCAAACCCCAAACCTTGTTTTTCATTGCCCTCATATTTATTTCACCTTCCCAATAATATTTTCGAATATTTTCTTGATGTTCAACTCTTCAAATCGGACCTGTGTAGAATCATAACAATATTTTGAATGGATAAACAATAAAGATATTCAAGATTCAATCAATAAATAAAATAAAACGTGCACGAATATGCATTTATTTTACACATTCGTACAAGATAGAAGGTGTTTATGGAAGTACAGTATATCACTCAGCCATAATTAAATGCGCGGGATTTCTTCCTAGAATGGATCCCTTGGAAATCAGGATTCCTGTTTTCGTTTGGGGAAATTTTAGCCTTTAAATAGGAGGCTCCAAATGAGCAAAATGAAGCTCTGTCTGTACGAAGTTTCGCATCACAATTTATTTACTGTTTTTTTTTTTTTTACATGAGTTATTAAGTGAAGAGACGGAAAACTTTGCGGATTGCATTTTCTCGCTTTAGGCATGTTTATTCACGCTATGAAAATTTCAAAAACCTAACTTTCAACTTTCAAGTAAGGTTATCCGTTCGCAAATCCTTTGAAAAAATGAGCGACGTTGTTCCAGAAAGCTCTTCGAATGACTCAAATTGTCGATACGCCGATATACATTCAACAGGCAGATATAAGTGTTACGTAAATACCAAATCAAGTAAAAGTTCTGCTCACTGATTCTAGGGTATTGGTTGA
>CAJPEX010002545.1:0-11286 GCA_905338405.1 Notodromas monacha
AAGTAGTCGAGTGCGAGCTTTGGAGGCACTTCGAAAACATATGCGCTCAGATTTCTGCCGGAAATGGTCTGTTCCCCGAGACCATATAAACGTGTTCATATTTACAGGAAAAGTCTATTTCAAAAGTGCTCGCAATTAAACAAGATCGACTTCCTCAATACGCTATTATGATGTTCCTTCAAAAGCGCAAATGGGTGCTATTTCCTTCTATACTTATATTCCCTCTTCACAGCAAGAAGAAAAAATATTGCTTTTATCAATTATCGTAGAAAGGGAGAGAGAGTTTAAGGGGAATATATTTTATTGAATAAAAATAAGTAACTCAAATTTGTCAGCTAAGGATATGCTGGGACGATAGACGAATCGTTTTACGTAGAATATCGCAGTAAAGATTGTGATGAAGACGAGTTTACACCTGTATTTTCTTCTTGCTATGCACCCCGCCCCTTAATTATTGCCACTTTGATCAGACGTTTCTCATAATCGATGCCAAAATTTCAATCCATTTTCTTCAGGTTTCTCATGTTCATTTTCGCTCATGCGTAATTCGCTATTCTACATCAGTCACCTCACCATATACTCAGTAAGCTTCAATTTTCCTGTAATAGACTAATGCGGTCACATACGTGACGTCACGCGGATCCCTCGGGTATCAACACTTATTCCAGGAAGGGCACTCCTATATCAGTGAGGAGTTATTGAGGACACCGCGGATGTCATGCTATGCAGGCGTCAGCTTCTTCGGAAATGAGACGCGTTATTGAGAATTTTGGTTATTGAGAATGTTGGTTATTGAGAATGCTCTACATGTCATCGTCTTCTTGATGTGGCCCTCTGATCTCATCTCCTTCTTCTTCCACAATGCGGTGTCTTTATTGAACTCTTGTTGAATATAACCAATTTAGCAAAGAGCTTCAATGATGGTTGATGGTCCCATGCCCAGTCTTTGATTGTTCACAATAACAACGCAGCCTTCTCTCCTTGTCTTCATAATCAATTTCGACCCCCTTCTTTTGTGAGAATCCAGCCTCATCTCAAACTAGGCGTTCGGACTATACTGTACAACCAATGCCGTCACAATGAAAGTGCTGAGAACAAAACCCGCCCCTGCTGGAGTTAGTTCGAATTCAGTTGGCAAAGGTTCGGTTGTGATTTGTCACACGCACTGCCACATATCCCTTCATTCGAATTTCATTGAACATTCTGCTTGAATAGTTGAATCAATTGATTTTCGGAATAGAACACGCGGTTTCCCTCGCCGTGATGGGAGCATAATGCATATTTTTGGGAAACGATTCCGTTGCACAGGCCTGTGTATATATGCTTGAAGATGATGATTATTTTTTCACTCAAAGTCAATATTCTCTGCATGCAACCATAGCGGGTCGAAACTTCGAATTGGATATTATATATGGAGACTCGATTGTGCGCTTGTCACCCAGCCCAGCATTCCCAGTACAGTACCTTGATTGCATTCCCATGGGAGTCTGCGGGTGCTGGCTGGTATATATGCCTACGCGTACGCTCAGCAGTTGTTGTGTCTGGGTTTGCGCTCTTTTACTATACAGAACCGGCGAGACGGTCGATCATGGTGAAAGAACGTGCTTGGTTCGTCGTAAGCTCAAAGCGTAGATGAGGTATAACATCGGATTTATGTACGTTTCCTGTCAGGTACAGTACTCCCCTGGTTCTTGGAAGGTAACCTGCTTGTGGGCCATGGCCGTTTTCAGTTCTCATCAGGCGGTCTCCCAATCGAACTAACTTAGAAATCGGCGAGCTTCTCATGCAGAGAGCTCCGGCAACATTTCGCCTTCTTCAGATAGCGCGGACGGCGGAACATCAGGCGATTGCTGGTGGTGAAAATACTGACTTCATTTCTGTTTTGGACGTGACGTGACGACAATAAGATCATCTATTCTCCTTCACGCATTTCATACATCATGGACAAGTTAAAAGCAGGTTTTCAGCAGGAAGGGATACAGTAATTTTATGAGAATGCGAGGACAAGCTCTTGAGTTCATTACCCTTCTTTCTTTTAGCAGGGGTAGTTTTAAAATGACTGAAACGTGTATACTCATCCGTGTCAGATCATTGAAGTGCTTATACTCTTTGGAGGTAAAGTGCGAAATTCGCCGTTTATTTTGAATTCATTATAATTGCCGTGAAATTGTGTTGGTGGAGTTTTATTTCATGTGGACTATGGGAAGGTATGATCGAAAGGCTGATGATCAAACCCTTATGACGTGTTCTCTTGGAAGTTTAGTCATTGAGTGTACTGTGGTTTTATCACTTCTATGCTTTTATCCCAATTCGATCGTTGCCACTCTGTGTCGAGTATAGCTCATTGATAAAGAAGCTTCTGCGCCACTCGATATGGGATTTAAGGTCCAGGCTTATTTTTTAAAACTTGCTATAGGTACCCTTAATTTGTTTTGCCTTCTTCTCCTTATTCAACATCGCGGAAGGTCATAATCCTCGTGTGAGTTGTTTTGCGGTTATCACAAGAACGCGTTCGAACCGAAATCGGTTCTTGATTGTTGCTCCAGAACCTGGTGAAAAATCATGAGACATCCTGCGAAAAAACCTGAACCCGTGTTGACCCATCGGTCGATTGCTGAATCTCAAGGTGAGAGCTCCAGTCCTTCTTATTCATCTTCGTCAGATGAAATGTATTCTTTGTTTTGCTTGACGGGCGAGTCAGATTTTTTTCCACGTGCAATTGTGCGGTATTGCTACCGAATAATTCTCGTAATTTGTGAATAAATTTGAAACCCTGATTCTTGATGTTTCAAGTAATGTGCATCGTGGTGGTGTCATATGGTGAGAACGGTGCTCAACTTTTCTAATTAGAACTATAAACTCATCAGTGTCGTCCTCTGGTATATTGGAGGACGAGAAATGCATGAAGCCGCTCCGTTGTTGCAACCATCAACGACGTCATCAGCCTCTATACATCGTCTTGTCATCAAGAGGCAACTTGGTTGGATGACAAATTCTTGTGGGCGTTGTGATGCGTGGTGCTCAAATGCGAAAGTCGAGGGGTTCATGAGCATGTATACGGGGTTGTTTCTTTACTGGGATTATTCGGCTACTGGGTGTATACCTGATTATTGTCTACAGACATCCGTATCGCCAAATGCGATACACCGTGGCAGCCCTGATGTTGACCAACTGCTTGTTGTATGGCGCAGCAGCTGGTGTTGTTCGTTTCCGACGCCGGCGTCTGCAAATGGTCCACTACTCCCCTCAATGCTCGCGGTTTGACGAGTGATACATGCTGTAGCCTGTAGGTGTGCTGCCCCTTTTGTTCAAGTGCTGTAATTATCCACTGGGTGTTTTTTCCTGTTTTTCTACTTCGTCAGCGTCTTATTTTCGGGCTGAAACATTTAAAGTGTCATTCAATATTGTAATGGTTATTTCCGTATTGTGTCAGTCAGCAACCTGCGGTGCACATCAGAAGAGTCTTGATAACAAAAATTGACAAAACGTTTTTAGGTACTGCATAATTATGCAGTTGAACCTTGATCAATTGAACCTACTGAAGTTGAGTAACCACTGTATAACAAATGTTTTCCTACCCTGAGTCTGAAATCCCTTGCAAACAATATATTGAAAAGCTCCTCATCAAATTTATTGAACATTCTCTTCTTAAATATCCCATCAAATAATCAGCCATTTCCAGCCAAGCATGATGACACAGGTATAAATCACTGGTACATCACCAGTATTCCATGGCTGGTTGGATATGAGGGATTTATTTGAATATGGGTGATTTTTGATCTGCAGTTTTCCAGCCAGGCATAAAGACAGGCATAAATCACCCATTATTCACCTGTATTCCATGGCTGGCTGGATATGGGGGATTTTTTCAAAAATGGGGGATTTTTGGCAGCTAGAAGCTAGGCATGTATGAAGTACATGTTCCAATGCCTGTGGTCACCTGTATTGAATGGCTGTTTTTAATGACGCTAAAATCCTAAAAATGTGCTGGGGAAAATTGTTCAGGACCAGCACAGGATGAGGGTTTCATCTTATTCTACTGTGCATCCTAAGCAGGGGTGTTAATTGCAGCTGAAAAGTGTGTGCCGCAAACACAAGCGCACTTCAAACTTTTTACCACAACTGCACACAGAATCGCAAAGGCTCTAAAAAACATTCTCCACAATAGCACCCCGGCAAGTATGAAGATAACTTTATAAAAATGTCGCAAAACATTCGAAATTGCATTCAAAAAGAATCCTCAACATAGGGCATGCACAATTGCAATAAAATATAAAATTCATGCAAAGGCATTCTAAAATTAGGATATGAATAAGTCATGTGAAAACCAACCCATTAAAAGTGTGCCCAGAAACAAAATTGCTGATGCAATTACAGTAGTGAATTTGAAAAATGCCATTCAATTGAAAAAAGAGCAAGGAGCATTTGTGGTTTCAAGTTTTGTCTACAATTTTGGGATTTGACTCAGGCGAAATATATATTCCTCCATCATCAACATGCTTGAATTTATAATTTGAATTTCTTAACATTTATTTCAACTCAGAAAATTAATTTCAGAAAAGCCAGAAATTCCCAATACATGTAAATAATTATATTACAGTAATTCAAGAGGATTGAAAAACTATTCATTTGATTCAGGTTATGAATTTCTTCAACATTGAATATGATTCCAGGACTAGTTCTATTAAATTTAAAAGAGGAAGAATCAAACTATGACAAACAAAAACATTCAACATTACCATAATAAAGATGTGTATGCCTTATCAATATCTGAAAGCAGGCAAACTTTTCCAATGATTAGTGTATGTTCAAAATTTTGGGGATTCTGAATTTGTAAATACCAAAATTTTTTCAAAAAATTCCCCCTTTTTCACTTGAATTTTTTCCCAAAGAAAGGTGGGTCTTTTATTTGGTTTCTCAATTTTTTTGCTGAACAGCTGGCAAGAGTTGGTGCCTTTCAATTTGAGGGGATGGGTGAACTGGGATGGAAGGGGGAACTGAGCAGAAGGGGGAGCAAGGGGGGCATCTTCACCACCCCCCTCATCAAAAATCTGGCTCCCTTTTCCTGGCTTCTTGTCACCCTTCTGCAGTATCAAATATCCCACCTACAGCTGTTTGCAGTAAAAATACCAAAAGCTTCCCAAAAATTTTGGGGTGGAACCCATGGAACTGTGTAGGAAATGTTGAGACTTGAGATGGAAAAAAGGAAAAACAACCTATTTCCTGATCTTGGGAAGTATATGAATTTTCATTTTATAAACAGGTGGTGGTGGGATTATTTGGTTCCTCACAGGGTTGAAAAAAACCAGAACACTGGAGATAGAGTATCCCACTTCCCCCTCAGTTTGAGAAACAATTACCTTTGCCTGTTCAGCAAAAATTGAATAACAAAGTGAAAAACCAACCTGCCATTGGAAATATAAAGCAAAAAAAAGTGATATAATGTGGCCAATTTTTCAAAATTACTTTCTATGGTCAACTGAATTTGTTTTAAATTTAGAGTCCATCTGTAACTTCAGTTTCTATTGGAGTAATCATGTTGACATGAGAAGTATTCTGAAAAAAATTTCCACCATGCCATTTTTAAGCCATGAGCATGTGAAACAGGTGTGAAAAAAATGCAGTCCCAATACTTGCATAAAATTTAGCTCTTTAGTACTTCCATTTTTTGTTGACTCCAAAAATTCAGTTAGTTTCTTTCAGTAATCATATGAAATGAAAAAAATATTACTATAAATAAATAGTTGGTCTCATTTCAAAAATTGAAATTGAAAACAATATCAGCTTAAATTTGAAATTTTGAAGCTTGTGCTCAAATTTTGTTTATTATGACCCATGGTCATTTGTATCAGGATCAGGGTGCATTTCATTGCCCCCCCCCGCAACTCACCTTCTTCCCTCACCCCCTCCCGCAAGCACACAGCCTCGCAACCCACCTTTTTTTTCTCCCTGGCAAGCCCAGCCAATCGCATCCCCATTTTTTTCAGCCTCTGGCAAGGAACCGAAATGCAGTTGCATTTGAAACGCAATTGCGTTTGGGGTTCCTTGTGACGCAATTAACACCCCTGGTCTTATGACAGGTAGATAATACTGCTCTCTGTATTCGAAATCTCCGCCTAGCAACTCGCTGCACCAAAGCAGACAAGGACATCACCAGTTCTAGATACATTGTCTGGTTCCCGGTCATTTGCCCAGTCCCCTTTCTGTTGCCCCGTTTTGGTTGCGAAAGCACGTCTGGTTTATTCCAAATCTATAAAAGTACTGCCAAGTGTATGCGTCAGTATTCATTGCTGGTTTGACTCTTGTTTGCTGAAGTCTTATTGAAATATACGTATTCACTTAACCAAGAAGTCTAGTTCACTTTATCCTGGCCATAAAGACTAGAATTCTTCTCAACAAAAAGGCCTATCCTGGAAAGTTGAGATTTTAGATTAATTGTTCAGTAAAGAAAGACATTTCTTTCTATGCAAAAGTGTCTTTAATCAATTCTTTCTCCAATTTGGGATAACAGAATTTGGCGCAGCCAAGTTTTCTTTTCTACCTGGGGTGAGTGCTTGTAAGCTTAAAAGTGCAAAAGTAGAAGTAAAAGTGCAAAGCTTAAAAGTTTTCAAAGAAAAAGTAGAACAAGTGCTCCAGATTTCCGCAGGTGCTTGCAAAAAGTGCCTTAGAATACGGTGTCTTGAAAAGTGAATTAGAAGTGAACGTAAAGTATTTTCTACACTATGGCAACCGGGACTTCCACAAACGTCTCTTCCCTCAACATGTCTCGTGTGCAAGATGTGAACACCTTTGTGGATAGGAAATTACTTGAAATGACTCCAAAGGAACAGTCAGAAGTAGCTGCTAAGAGAAAAGCGGAATTGGAAAAAGAAATTGAGAGATTAATGGGTCAACTTAATACGACTCCTGCCCCCTCTCAAGAAGTTAGAACAGAGCTTTAAAAAAAGGATTGATGATATTGTCACCAAAATATAGAATGAGTGTCCTGTGATAGGTTTACAATGATGCTTCCATATTGTCCGCATCTTACATCCCAAAACATAACAATACTTTTCTTGCCTAGCAATGCAGTTCCTAAACTGACTAGGTCATGACATTGTACTTTTACAGTGTCTGGTTTGCAGTCATTCCCTGTTGCCCCGTTGCAGTTCCTTTTGGTTGCCCCCATTGAATTGCATCATGCATGTCTGGTTCATCTCAAAACTACTTAAGGCACCACAAAGTGTATATTTGGTATTCATTGTTGGTCTGGCGTTGGTTGAAGCTATATAGAAATATACGTATCACATCTTTATAACAAGAAGTCTATTTTCACTTGAAAACCGGGTTACAGGAACAAAGAATCTTCTCGTCGGAAGTTTATCCTTGGGAATAAAATTGTTTTAGATTAATTGCTTCCAGAAGAAGACGTTCTTCCTGGTCTGTGAAAGTGTCTTTTATTGATTTTTCCCAAAATAAGGATAACATAATTTGGCGCAGCCAAAGTTTCCTTTTTACCCCGGGTGAGTGCTTAGAGTGCTAAAAGCTACAAGTTAATAGCTAAAAAGTGCTTTGAAGAAAAATAGTAGAAGACAAAGTGCTCCAGAGCTCCGCAGGTACATGCAAAAAGTACCTTTGAATACGGCGTCTGAGTGGTGGGCTACTTTTCAAAGTGCCCTGTACAATGGTGTTTATTTGGATGAGAGTATCCAATCCAATTTGTTGAGCAAGCTTTGGGGTGAAGCGCAGATCTATGTAACATCTATCCAAGGGTTGACTTCAGCCCATTACAGAGTAATAGTGAAGATGCTGCAGGATATGTTTGGGAGACGGGTGCTGATGAATCTGATGAAGGATCTCAAGAGAATGCAGCAAGCTCCTGGCAAGCAGGTCCAGACTTTTGGGGCTAGGGTCAGAAGAGCCGGCAACTTCCTCGTAGGCAACGCCCCAGGCAATTTAAAAGTAATTTGCTGGGAAAATCAACCTGCTGCCCTCCTGCTGAATCCCTTGAAAAAAAAAATTTTCAAACTTCAAAATTCCTTGGCAAAACATCAAACAAAGCACCATACAACCACCCAAAAGTGAGAAAATTGTGTGACGTTATCAAAAAAGCTTTCAAAAGCTTCAACCTTCAAAATTCCTTGGCAAACATCAAAGGAAGTACCATAACACAAAACACAAAGTGAGAAAAGTGTGTGACGTTATCAAAAAAGCTTTCAAAAGCTTCAACCTTCAAAATTCCTTGGCAAACATCAAAGGAAGTACCATAACACAAAACACAAAGTGAGGAAAGTGTGTGAAGTTATTAAAAAGCTTTCAAAAGCTTCAATATGCCTTGAGGAAGGCCTGTGAGATGGGTGGCAGCAAACCAAACGCGGAGGAGGATTAGCAGACCTCCCCCGCATTATGGAGAGCTCCCCGCAACACCTGCAAGTGAAAATGCATCAATTCAAATTGATGACAGTGCATTTACTATGGTCAATGTTCAAAGACCATCCCACTCATTTCAAAATGAGGCAGAACCGCTCCCTAATCCATCTGAGAGCATCTGCAGAGGACCAGGAAGGCCACCAAATCATTCCAGATTTTGGCAACCTTCCCCAGCACCATCAATGTCATCAAACGCAAGTACGTTAGTAGCTCCACATCGAAATATTATGGGACAAATTGTTTTAGTGGCACATGCAACACACATTTGTGATCAGGCATATCAAATGCATGTGGATTCTCAATAGTTCCAAATTTTTGTGGAACAACAACAAGTGTTCATCACTGCATCATCATATATTCTTTCCATCACGGGAACGTATTTCACTCTTGACCAAGAGTCAGAAATGCTTCAGTTTCAAGCTGAATTAAATAACATTATTTTGGTAACCCCGGAGGAACTTCAACAAAACTGGTTGTAATTGCGTCCACAGAGACAGTTTGTTTTGAGAGTCCGATTTTCCGACCCCCCTCAAGCACCACAAAATCAGGAGATTCTGCCAAATGCTGTACCTCAAGTACAGCCAATTCAGGTAAATGCAATCCCATCCAATATCAATCTTTTGGAGATTAAAGATGATGTTGATCCATACTGTTTGGCGGTACTCAGTTATGCATCCGCAACTACAATGCTCCAACCATCTCCGTATTTTATCCAAAGCTTGGAAAAGAAAACCTCACTGCCAACGTTCAAACGTTTTAGTGGCAAACTGGAAGATGAATACTCATTTGAGCGATTTTGGTTGCACTACAAAAAAATATATGTTATACCCTCCAGGTTCATTACTCCGGCTGAAAGAATTGAACTGCTCTTGCTGTACCTGGAAGGTAAAGCAAACAACATGGTTGATCGACAACCTGACAAAACCTAGGAAAAGGATTATTTGCAAATCCTTAAAATTCTGTTTGATGAATATGGAAACATTCAAAATACGCGACAACAAGTGCTTAAAATTTTTGATAATTTGAAGCCAACTTCATCATCACCAGAAGATTTGACTATGTACATGACTACGGTCATTGACATCACGACTCAACTACAAAATTTGAAATCCAACATGAAACAGGTTCATGTTCGCTTTTGGCCAAACATAAAAACCAATTTGACCAAAGCTGGACTTTTCAAAAGCATGACCCACAAACTCAAACTCAAACCACCAGATGTTGAGGAAAGTGAAACCTGGGATGATAATCCAGCAAATCAATACCATTGGATCAAAAACTTTGTGCGCGGAGAAGCGCCAGAAGATGAATCTACGGCAATGCCATTAACATTCCTGGGGGTCACAAATACCCCACATCAAGAATCACAAAAGAGAAACAAACTCAAAAAATCTTGTTCCTCTATGCCGACAAAGGAATCATCTTCTCGCAAACAGAAAAGGGACTCAAGCCCTAACAAATCCTATAAATCTGACAAATCCCGATCAGATCAAAGTTCTCAAAACAATGAAAAACAATCAAGGCCTCGAAGCCGATTGTCAAGTTCAGACGCATCACCACAAGCTCAATGCTCTCAAAGACAATCTAATTCCAGATCGCGTCAAGTGTATACAACAAATCCAACACAGCAAGTAATTGGAAAACAAACATTTTTCCATGCCCATTTTGCAACAAACAACATACAGCATTTGATTGTGATTTAACACAATATCAACGCCATAATGCTGCAACAAAGCAAAAAATTTGTTACAATTGCTTAAGCCCAGATCATATTCTTCCACACTGTGATAGCAAATATGATTGCTGACATTGCCAACATCATTTGGCTTTGTGTCAAAGCAACAACTCATCCCACAACAACAATAACAATCAGTTCAGATCAAATTGGCAAGCCGGGTCAAGACAATACAATCAAGCTGAAAGGAGCAATTTCAACCGCTTCAATCGCAACAATACAAATAATTGGTCTTCTTATAACCGTTATGATGACCAAAGACAAAATAACAACAACCAAAGAAATGACAACAGGAACAACTACAACAGAATGGAAAACAACAACAACCGCAATCAAAATAACTCCAATGACAGAAACAATCCAAATCAAAGGAGGGACAACAACAATCAACAAAATCCTCCATCTAATAATAATGCGTTTGACAGATTCATGCAAACGTTTTGTGAATGTTTTCCACAACCCGCCGCTGTTGCAGCTCCTGCAGTCAGGCCACCAGCAGCAGTTCCAGCAATTGCATGACTAGGGTATTCTAATACCACAAACTCATCTGTTCCTTATTCTTTGTTGGAAACCTCCACAGTACGCCTTCAGCCAAACAATGTTGAAGTCTATGCCTTGCTGGATACGGGATCTCAACTAACTTTGATTACGCAAGCACTTGTCAATCATTTGAAATTATCGGCAAAGCCTTCCCCAATTCCATATACAATCCCAGGAAAACCTAGCACAAAAATTTGGGGCAGGTCCAAAAAGGACACTGAAAGGATGCATCCAATTGAGAGTCCAACACCAAAAAATTTGAACGCGTACAAATGGGACACTTTGTGGACTGGTACATGAAGGGTCCAATGGGGACATGTCCCCAGGGGACGGTATGAGGAGGATGAAATGGACACGTCCACATTTGCAAGCATTAGAACGCATCCAAGGAAGACGCTTGTAGTACAGGTCCCTAGAGCGTCCAGAATGGACGCGTCCAAAAGATTTAAAATTGGATGCGTCCGGGCCGCGTCCAGAAAGGACGCTAGTGAGGTTTATTGCCAGCCGCCGGCAATAAACCTGGCGCCCGCAAGCTGGAAGCATTACAAGTATGACTCACTCCAACATCATGTGCATGTCCTGACTTGCAGAGGAAGGCTGAG
>CAJPEX010002545.1:15621-38208 GCA_905338405.1 Notodromas monacha
GATCAAGTAATATACGCAAGAACACCCCTTGAAAGTTTTGAAGGCTCTACTAGAATTGGGACTAGGATTGTGTGGTATTCAGGTTATGCTTTGTGTGCTTTTATGTTTTTATCCAAACTCAGTTTGGTTGTGTGTTATACGACCTTACTTTATACCTTACCACCTATAAGTGTGTGACTGCCTTATACTTGCTTTATTTTTACTCATTGAAAGAGGATCCCGAACACCTGGATGAAGAGGAATGCCCAAAATTGCTGTGGAAAGACAAAAACAAAAAGGAGAGAAAAATCAAGGAATGGAGGATCAACATATCTTTATTCATGTCCTCCTAACAACATCAACTCTCTAATCGCGTCGAATACATGCGCGCAAAGACTAACTAGACTTCTCCCACAGTATAAAAACTGGAGAGGCTTCTACTACAAACAACCTGGCCAGAACCAGGTCGAGTGCGACAAAAGGTGGGGTGGCTAGAACGAATCTTCGCCAACACCCAAGCACGAAGGAGAGGCCAAGTCCACCTGGCGAGCAACTCTTCCCCAGACAGGGCTTTGGACCAGACCTGATAACAAAAGAAGGTCAAGCCAAAGCAAAACAAGCAAGCAGTAACTGACACTCCCTGAAAGAGGACATCAAAGGCCTCACTGTGGCAAGAGAAGGAGCCTCAGCCATCTCCAATTCCTCAAACAAAGGATTCAGAACTGACTGAGGCACCTCTTCCAATTGATTTTCTGCCTCTGATTCGCTCTAACAATTTAACCCAGCACACAAGAAGCACAGCAATAGCAAAAAGTCCAAAAACCCATTAGAAATATGGCTAACCTTCCACCACAAAAAACTACACACCTTCAATTTTATCCTTTTGCAACAGCAGATTGTAAGTACTGCAAAGGGAGATCCAACCCCAAATACTCCAATTACCCAAACTAAAGCTTCCAGTAACCACTGTGGAAACTCTGCATGGATAACTGAACCATCAGGGAAAACTGCAGAAATATTCAGTTAGGAAATAGACAGGTTTTTAGATTTTTCTGCAATATCTGACAGGGTCCCCCTAGTAGTTTTGGAAGGGATCTCCTCTATTGGCACCACCTCCTCTACAGGTACCATCTCCACTGTTTGTTCTAACTGGGTTTCAGGCACAACAGTCACAACATCATTTTTATTAAAAACACTGTTGTCTTGATCCTGGATGGTAACAGTTTCTTCCTCCCAAGGTACTGTTGTAGGTTGACTTGTGGTGCTGATCCTTTGCTTGATTACAGCTGATGAGGTCAGTGGTGTTGTTGATGATGTTCTGTGCAGTGAAGTCTTCTGAACAGGTTTTGAAGTCCTGAGCTCCTCCTTGACTGTTTTTTGTTTCTCTGAAAAAATGAAAAAGTTGAATCAATAGGCTCTAAGGTGATTTTTTAGCAACTTACTTGTGTGTTTGAAAAAACAGGGACTCCAAGGTCTCACTATTTCTTCCATGCCTAGAATTTTCCCCGAACAGAAAGTCCTGTTGAATAACCTGACTTCCTGAAAAGATACAAGAAAAAAGTTCAAGCTATGTTATCTTTTTATTTTTCAGGAGGAACTCACCTTGAGACCTTTATACCTAATGCAGTCCAAGTCCAAGGAGTCTCCAACAAAGTCCACTTGAAATTTGTGAAGAGCAGGTCTTCTAACTTCACAAATATCTTCACAGGCAAGCCTGCCTCCAACTTCTGCTCAGGAACTACCTTCACCATCTTGAGGAGACACCAACAAGACCTAGAAAATATTGAATGCATTTAAAAATCCATATTTTCACTGTTTTGGTGCAAAAACTTACCCAAAGAAGTGTAGATGTCACTGCTAGACAAAGTCCCATTTTGCTCCTTTTTGTTGATGTTTCTGCTTCCTGGAAGATGAGTGACTTGTTTTTTTTGGCTATTGGGTGGTCCCTGACGTGCTTTAATGGCTCTTTAGAGCCCCCACAACCGAACGCTGTCGGACTTTTTGCAAATATTACGCGCTTGATATTTACAACGATGGAGCGCGACGGACAAAAAAAGGGTCTTTGAAATGCCCTTAATTAACACAAAAAAATGCCTAGACACCAAAAAACCAAGAAAAGAAAGCAGGACATTAAAAATTAGCACCATCAAAGACTTTCACTGAGACTTACTTGAGATGTAGTCTCCACCAGAAATGAGCCATAAATGAGACCTGAATCCTTTTGGAATGTCCCAGGAAGGAAAGAAACAAGTATTGATACCTGTTTCTTCCCAGAGTGTGACTTTTTGCCACATTCCTGTTCTCAGATGAACCCAGTGAACTCCTGCATCTGAGAATCCTCATATGGGTGCCACACAAAATGTGTGAGTTCAAATTGAACCCCAGAGTGATTTCAAGAATTTTTTGATGCAGTGACATATTGTATGGGAATCGATGCCCAGATGTGTCATCATTCAAAAACATCGATTTCATTCACTTTTTCACTTGGAATCCGGCTTATTGATGAGCACTTTTGGAAACGCTTATGATTGGCTCTGAAAAGGTGGAACTTTTCTTTCAATTTGTCTGGGGAGAGTTTGTGATCCAAGACTTAGTGTCCTGTACTAGAGCAATAATACCGTGCGCATTAAAGACGCAGATCATGGAACGGTGTTGCATAGCAACTCGTCGCTCCAAAGCGCACAAGGTCAGTTGTCTAGACAGCAGTCATTTACCTGCCCTACTTTTGATTTGGTTGCATCCTGCTTGCGCAGTTGCGTCTGGAACGTGTTGAATCTATAAAGGGTACTTGCGTGCATTGAACTAACATCCATTTGTGTGTCTGGCGTTGACTGAGGTAAACCAGAAATATATGTATCCACTCTAAACTGAGAAGTTGTGTTTTACTTACAAACCCCGGCATAAGAACAAAATCTTCTCGTTGAAAGTTTGTCTTAGAGAATTTACATTCACTAGATTAATTGACTCTGTAGAAAAGACATTTTCTCCAGATCAAAAGTGTCTTAAGATAAAATTCTTACGGAATTAGGACAACAAGATATACTCAAAGTACTGGACGATGACCAAGACGACGAGGCCCCAAAGTGGAAATGGGAAGGCCCTCAGAGTACCAAAGAAAAACAGTGGGAAACGGATGAAGAAGAAACTGCTGTAGCCACAACAACCACTGGAAGAGAACAGAGGAGAAAAACTCTTGGTTCAAAAATCCATAAACATCCCGTGGATAAACAGGCTATCAAATCCATCTTGAAAAGGCAGAAAGAATCCAGAGAAAAACAGGATTCATCAGCTTTGCAATCCGAACAAGAAGATTCTTTCGTATCAGTGCCAGATTTAGACGCAACAGTAATACCAGCGTCACCCAAAAGAAAGACAGGTCTATTTCAGAAGACTAAAGAAATATTCGGAGAAGTCACTGATGAAATAGGAAGATTTTTCGATACCACTATGGATACTCTACCAAGCTTGTCCAAAACTGTCCTTCAGAAAGGCCCGCCACCTGCCTCTAGCACACCAGAATTGATGAAGCAACTGACAGCAGGAAGAGGTGAAGGAACACCCGAAAGAACACCCAAAAGAACGCTGCAAAGAGAAGTAGAAGGAGCAGTTGCATTAACTCCAAGGCAGGTAAGGAACAAGGAGAAATGGAAAAAGTTCAAGGAAAAGAGAGACAGCAAGAAAAAGGATAGAAGGTTGTCCACCCAGTCTAGAGACAAAGAAGAGAAAGGTGAAGCAGCAGAGGATGATGACAAAACAGAGAAAGAAAGGGACGACAAAGGGAAAAGGAAGTTAGATTTAAATCCAATGGATCGCCCCTTGCTACGTCATCTAAACCCAGACAATGTGTTGCCAACCAGAACGAGGCCAAAGAAAGAAATAAAAACCTCATGGCAACGACTGCTGACAAGGCAGCAGGCACGCATGGCTGAACTACTCAAGGCCAAGCGAGCCCGAAAAAAGACTGAGTCACTGAAAGAGTGAAAAAACTGTGCAGTGACCAGTACGCAGTCTGCCGTCAAAGGGTTAACATTTGGTCAAAATTATAAAGAAACATTATGGAAGTGTATAGAAAAATTGTGGAAATATACATTTGTATCTGTATCCTGGATGTGTCATTTTCCCTCACAATTAAGGAAATCCCCATCAACGACAAAGGTACGTCATTGAATTTAAACAGATTTGATAAGACGTCCCCCATACACAACTTTCCTGGTAGCGTTGGCGTTGTTTTGGAAGAAATGTATCCGATATGTGTACCGAATGGTTATTGGACGTTAGAATCCTCGATAGACATAGGAGAATTGGTTAAACAATCCGACATGATTACAACCAAAATCTTTAATCATGTAAAAACCAATATTCCACCCGGCGAAACAATAGACAGTGCTCTGTTTAGTTTGCTAAAAGCCAAAAATACGGATTTAGACAATAGAATCAAGAATCTAAAACACAGAATTCAAACTGAACCTAGAAACTTTCCTAGAGATGCGATGTTCACAGGAATGCTTCCCATATTGCAAAGACAAAAAGAAGATATTAAGGGAACAGTTGCACAAGAGAAAAGGGTCCAGTTGTTGACTTCTTCAAAGTATCAGGTAATTACGAACAAGGTTTTTAAAAATAGTATCAGCTTAGCAAGCAGGGTGGAACAGGCCAAGTGCAATTCCACAGAGTCATGGTTTCTTACATTGAGTTTGGGCCTAGAATTAGATCAGGCTAACAAGGTTATATTGTCCTTACTACAAGATATTGATTGGATACATAATTTCCAATTTCCAAATTTTTTATATTATGACGAATATGTGAATGCCGCGCTAGGTAAGGTATTAGAGGCTGAAAATAAGCCGCCTATTTATGTCTTACCTGTGCAGGAATTACTAACGTTAATTAAATCGCATGAATTGACTATAGGAGCAATGGACGGGTGTGGAACGAATGAAACGTGTAATTACAGGATAACGACAATTGTACCAGTAATTAGGCAACCGGAACTTCTAGAATTGTTTAAAGTTCATAGTGTGCCGATTGCGGAAGATACGTACATGGGAGCGCCCAAGTGGCATAAGGTAAACTTGTCAGAACCTTATTTGCTAACTCAAGGTGCTAAAATGTTTGCTTCGCAAGCAAGTGAATTACCCTTATGTTTACCGCAATACGGCCACGCCTTATGCAAATTGTGTAAATTTCCCAGGCCTCCAGTCTACGAAGCTAACGATTGTGTTAAATCAATTCAGAACGGAGATCTGGAGTCCACAATTAAAAGTAAATGTCCGTTAATTGAAACCAAAGTACCGGAGAATACAGTCATACAATTAGATGCAGACGAATTTGCTTTTATTGACTCAGACAAAGGGCGTATTACGCAGTATTGTTCTGAAATTAACGCTCAAGCATCTGAAAATACTTATGAGTTGCCATATTCAGGTATTATTCAATTTAGACCTAATTGTCGTTATACCGTGATTAACGGGCCATTTCGCGAAATGACCCCAAGACTGGAAAACATTGAGATAAATGCAATTAATGAGATCCCGGCTAATGTCCCAGGAATTAAATCAATTATTGAGGACATTAGTGAGTTACAACTACATTTCCGGGATAACAGTTATATTTATCTCATTGTTTTAATTATATTACTAACTATTATACTTATCGCAATTGTATATTTCTGTTTCGCGAGGATACAATATGTCTTACAGAGAAGAAGGCGTTTAGAAGCGATAGATTTAAATGATATGTCGGCCTGTGTCGAATTGGTTACAGAATCCATCCCTTCCCGACCCGCACCAAAGTATCCCAGAATCCGCATGAACCCTTCCACCGGAATACTTTCCCTGAGCACCAGCTGAGAACAGAGTAAAGGTAAACAGGATTTCTCTCTGTACAAAGCTCATTCTTTATTGAGGATTTCCTAACAGTTACACGCCTAAATCATCGGTCACTGAAACAAAATCATCTGAGCTCGTATTAACCCCAGACTCTTGCGCTTCATTAAACACAGGTTCAAGATCAGCCAGGGTCGGAGCTGGAAGAACAGCCAGAGGAGCAGCTTGCGTGAAGTCCAGAGAGATCAAATCCGCAACTCCTTCAGCCAACGATTGCGGTGGTAAAGGCAACAACGCTGGAGTCATCGGAGGCATGAGGATTCTCCAAACTTCTTCCGCCCTCCTCAGGAATGGCAGCAACCAAGGCTGAGAAAATAGGACAAAAAGAAACACCCAAGGAAAACATGCAGTCATGCAAAAACAGGGTTTACTGTCCAGCTAAGTCTTACCAGGTTTAAAGGTTGTCATGCGCGGAATGCATGACCTGATAGTGGCAAATCCATCCTTTATCTCGTTAATTGAAGCTTCGTGCATTACAATTGGGTTTGAAGATATTTCTTGCATTTCAATTTCCTCAATATCTTTTTTGGATTTGGAGTTACTATCATTTGATGTTAGGCAATACTGGTTAGTAATGATGGTTGGTTAAAAAGGAAGGCACCATGCAAAGTGTGTTTTTAAAATTGAAAAGAAGTGCTGAACAAAAAACGGAAGTACCTTCTTCCTCAGGCAATACATCGCCCATCCAGCAGCCAGTCCAAGAACAGTAAATCCAAGGCCACTAATCAAACCAACGGCCCAGTTAGAAAATAGCTCTGAAGCAAATTCAGCTCCCAACACTGCTTTCCCTTCCACGACCGTTAGCGTAATGTTGGCCTTGTCACCAGAAAACAATTTAGTTTCCGGTAGATCCGAAAAATTGTTGAGGACTGACAGCATAATTGAAGGTTTAGTAACAACTGAAAAGAAAAGTTTTCTCGGTTAAAAATTTTTGAGTCTCATGGAGCTACTGATTAAAACAATTCTGAGCTCTCACCAAGAGCCGGAGTAGTCTGTGTTATTGTTTTAGTAGACGCAACCGTCGTCGATGATTCTGAAATGGTCAAGGAGACGTCCAAAGAGACAGCAGGACCCAGAGTGCCGAGAGTGGTGCTGGAAACAAAGACAGATGTCGCCGCCATAGACAAAATTGTCGAAACTGTCAAACTCGTCATCAAGGACGACGCCTCCATTGCCACTGACGTCAAAGCAGGAGTGGAAAATGCCTCTGAACAAGCCAACACTGCAGGAACCGGATGACCCATGCAGAATTCAACCGGATCGACGACCAAAGATCGGAAAACCCCCTCACACCGCGTGGGGCCCAGCAACTCGACTTTCTGTTTACCATACGAAAAAATGACGAAAAAATCCAAAAATTCTTTCCGTTTCAACTGACCGTGATACTGAAGAAGTCCAAGCAGCCAAAATTGAGGACAGGACCGGTCAAAACCACCCTGCCATCAAAGTCGGACGCACAAACCGCGTCCGCATTGCACTCCTCAGAACAGTGCAGGCGGCCATCTTGAACTTGACAACGCCCGGATGATGCATCAGGATGAACCACCAGCACCATCAAAAGGACTGTCAATGCAAAACTTGCCATTTTTTGATTGAAAAACTGAAAAAATTCAGAAAGATGCACTTGGATCAGATCTGATCCGATTTTGTTAAGGAGTCTAAGGGAAAATACCTTTTTGTTGATTTTGCGCAAACCGAACGGTGAAACTCGTCGAAATTCGCAGGAGACTTTCCTCACGTGACCTGGAACCAAACGAACTATTTACTTTTTTCATTTATGTCGTGGTTTTGCGCGAAAATTGATCGTTTTGGAGTATCTCGCGAACAAAATTTGCGAACAAAAAGCACAAAATTCACCCCTTCTACCAAATGAAAGACACCCGAAAACAATGGGAATGTGTTTTGATAACACTTAATAGCAAGATCAAGCAAAAAAATACGCGAAACAAGCAAATTTTAAACTTAGCGGTTTTTAATCAAGGGCTTGAGGGGGTCAGGAGCACATACCTGAAAGGGGGTGTAAGGTGAACTGAGGAATCAGCCATTGGCATGCCAGACCTCTGCAGCTTCCTGGTGAACTTGAAAGAGTTGAGGGGAGGCAGATATGGTTATTATTACCATTCTTATTGCCCCCCATGAGAACGTTTTCCTGTGTAATGTCTTTCAGCATGGCTGAGACGTGATCAGGGGAGGTGTGGGAATCGAACGAAAATTTTGATCCTTTTTCCCGCTGACTGAAACACTTTTTAGAACTTGGGTACGCAGGAGCTTTTTCTCGTTTACCAGGGGAGATTTGTAGTCATATTAACGACCACAACACCCTTCACTTTACGCACGACCCTTTTAAGCTAATGTATTTCCGCTATGCTTGGCTGCGCCTGGTGCGCTAGCAATTATATTTCACAATCCCGTTGTTGACGGAATACTTTCCCGACCGCACTCATGCTTCCTTCCTTTGGAATAAATGAAGCATGACGTCCCCGATCCAAATCGGTTTCTATGCGCGTTCTTTGACCTTGGCCGGCCGAAGCTATATATACAGGTGCATTTTATGTTGCGTTAAGTTTACCGCACCAGACTCTGTCCGAACGCCGAATCTACGCTGCTTCGCTCTTGGTAGAAATATTGTATCAACTGTGTGAAGATAAATAAACAAACATTTGAAATACTCTCACGGAGTAACTTTTGCGTTTCCTTCAAAAGTCGCGGAAAACGAATTAAATCTCCGATCCTCTTTTCCATTAATTATTAGAAAGTAGTTCTCAACGACTGATCATCGTTGATCACCAACTTTCGTAAAATAGTTTTTGGATAACANCCCTGTCAAATGGACTTGATTTTTGCAAGGGACAAGTCTGTTAGACAAAAAGTACTTTACAGGAATTCAATTACATAAAAAATTAAAAATGTCAATTTTCAACACTAATTTTAAACCAAAAGAAGTCTGTTTGGCGGATTTTGTCTGTTGGGCAGGAGGAAAAACTGCTTGCAGAGCTGGTCTGTTTGGCAAAAATCCCTTACATGGGAGGTCTGTTAGGCGGGGGCCACTGTATACGTGTTACTGTTGTATTCTTCGTTGCAGTGATGAAGTGGGTGGAAAAAAATTTAAATGCACCCGTTTTACAGCTTGTTGCACCAAAATGATCTCTTTCCTTCATCATAGATGAACTTCTAAAATGAGGGCAGCAACGCAACTGTATTTTCCAGAAAGAAAAAATGTTCAAGGAAATCAAAGGGGTTACGATGATCCATTACATTTGCAGAAGTATGGATAAATGCCAATTCTGCGCTTCAGAAATTCACCGAAGCACAATTACAAATTTAAAACATGTGAAAAATTTTTCACGTTTGTTTCGTGATCAAATACAGTACTGTCTCATTTCGGCGACTCTGAAACAAAAAAATTTTAAAATTAACAATGAAGACAGAAATACGTCTGTTTTGGTTTACTGTTAGCAGTGAAATATTTCGGGATTTTTTGGTTCTCTTTGAGACATCAAGAAGAGTAAACGAATCAAGGTTTTTCAGTTTGTGAGATTGATTCGATGGGAAGAGACAAAGAGCATGGCATTGGATTTACAGACGTGGAAGCAAAGCATCTGTTGGATTCCTGATGCAGAGCAGTGAAGCGACATCTTCTCGTGACGTTGAAAACTCACGGGTGAATATTTTCAAAGACGGGTGTTGGTGGAACACACGCTAATTGAGGAATTGGACAACTCTAATGGAGACCTGAAGAAAAAACTTGGGTTTAACCAAGGGATTCCAGGATTTAAGCCTAAATCATTCAAACCATCGAGTCCGACATCCTGACAATAACTTTCTGTCACACTCATCAAAAAGAACCACTTTTCACGCCGAAGCAAAAATTGATAAAAATGTGAGGAAAAAAACGTTAAAAAAACCCAGTGGCTGCCAGTGCAAAGCCATGAAATAACTTCAATATCTTCAAAACCTTTTTACATTTTGGTTTTTATTAAAATCATCAGAGAATGCTTTTTTTTAAATCAAGAATTGGAATCTGTGTCTACGAAAAATCGCATGCGACCAACAATGGAAGAATAAAGCCCTCTGAAGAGAATTTCTTTCACTTTTCGAAATGATGTTAGGAACTTCTTTAATGGAATACTTCTGGCTATGGAAATTCGAGGCATTGCATAGTTTCTCAATTACTTAAACTGTTCTGGTTGAAAAAAAAAATCCGTGAACATTCTTTTACTTATTCTGAAGTGAGTTTTCATCATTGTTGGACAGGGAATTTCCTGAAATCCTTGCAGACATTTAATAAGAACATCTTTCATCGCATTTCCAAAATTAAAGAAAGTCAATTATTTGCGTGATTATAAAGGGTCTCCAAATGACTTCGATCAAATTGTATTCCACAATATTCGGAAATTATCAAAACCTTTCTGATGGAACCATTTCAAAATTAATGTCAGACCCTCACAAGCTCTGCTGATGGGAGAAGATACAAAGAGAGAATAGAATGAAGCAAGGGAAAGAATAATTATCAATAATAAGCCAGCTCTTAACTATTTCAAAATATTTTGACAATAATACTCCTTCCATTATATTCCAAAAACCAGAATAAATTCCAGGAACCAGACAAAGTAATCATAAATGATCATAATTTCCTTCCCTGGTGTTGCAAAATCTTCAACAAAGGCACACATGTATGCCTCCTCTCCTGAACCCTTCCTTCTATATTTTGCAACAGTGAGTTTCCACCTCTTATCTGTCTTCCCTTCTGATTGTGCAATACAGTAGTGTGCAAGTCAGTACCTGCCACAGGTACATGATTCTACACAGATACTGTACTTGCTTGTCCCACCTATAATATTTAGGAGTACAGTATTTAAATCCCAGCCAGAATCCACCCAAACAAGGCATTAAAAGTGCAGTGACCTTTATTGAGATTCCTTTTTAGGAGATCTCTGTGTGATTTTCTCTAACTCTGAGTCAGGTGTAATTATGTTTTTGTACTAAAATACACCAAAGACTATTTTTTTCTGTACAGGAAAACCCTTCCAAGAAGCCATTTCTCATTCACAGATCATATCAAAAGAGACACTTAGTCTTGACGGAAATAAAGATAACAACCTATACTTCTGCCAAATGTTTAATTACAGTACACAGGTGAATTTGATATGTTTCAACCAATGCAACAGTTTTCAATACGCAAAACACTTCGAAATATTCCTCCTTCTAAATGTCAATGGAAATCAAGAGCATTTAAACCTGCATTTTGGACATGGACTGAAAGATGCAACAGTGCTGGATGTTCAAACGCAGATCTTTACTGGTTCATACTCCAACGATTTCTGATGTGGAAGACAAGAACTATGAAGAGTTGCAGTATCGACAATAAAAGAAGTGACATCTGTACGTGATGTTTGGAACTCATGGGTCAATCAATTCAGAGAGAGAGAGAGAGAGAGCACTTTGAACTCGAATTCACAGACGAACGCGATGAAAACATCAGTTTTTTTTTTTTTTTTCATACAGTGTTTCCATTGCAATTCCCGGTGGAATAAACTCAGCTCATTTTCCTGATTTTCAAAAAGTTTAATCTGAATCCCCCCCCCCCCGCCTCCCAAATTTAAATAAATTGTACGTGACCCCCGAGAAACAAAAAGAGGAGATCCACAAATGAGAGAAACATAATTGCTGGCCAATAATGACGAAAAATGATTCAACCCAATAATGTGCCTTAATTGCTGTTGGAACATTACCCAATAAGGGTGTAAGCATCCATTATTTGCTTCCGTAATTAGGTTCAATTGCACATTAACTGTACATATACGTGTTACTGTTTTGTTTTTCGTTTGCAGCTTAGTGAAATGGGGGTGGGGGGGGGGGGGTTATTGAAATGCACGTGTTTTATAGTTTGTTGAACCAATATGATCTCTTTTCTTCATTATCGTTAAACTTAATTCAAAAATGAGGGCAACAACGCTCTACTTGAAATTTATCGAAATCATGAAGTGAACTTTCCAAACGCTTGAATATTTACAAGTATCAATCGAATAAATTAAATTCGATTGAGCCGTTGGGCTGCTGTGGAATCTTGAATTCTTCCTCAAAATAAATTCAACGAGCCGGAAAAATAAACACGCGAAGAAAAAAAAAAAAGAAAAACGTCAGTGGGTTGACAAAAGGTATCAATCACTTATCCTCCCTTCTAAACGGGTCATTGCTGAAGATATTGCAATTGATTCAATTTTCTTTTGAACTACGTTTAATTTTTCAAAAGTTTTTAATGAATTAGTGCCATCAGCATGGGAGTCCGATTCATGATGAGCACCAAAAATCCTCGTTCTCTCGAATTTCTCCCATCATCAGTTTGACTTATTGAACATTGAGCAGAATGAAACTGATCCGAGCAAAGAAAAAGAAATTTTAGTGGTTTTTTGGAAGGAGATGAATTTGCGTCACACCCAGCATTGAAGAACGCAATTTGTAAAGAAAGTTTAAAACACACAACTCCGTCGGTTACAAAAAAAAAAAATACTGGAAAAACGTCACGAGGTAATTTTATTTTTCTGTCGACTGGACTTATTGTGAGAAAGCTTTGGTCTTTTTTTTTTAACTGCGTGGATTTCAGCAGTGGAAAAGCACCAGCTCAGAAAATTTGACAAGGGGGAGTTTAAAAAACGAAAATACAAAAGGCTTCTGTCGCAGCTCGGCTCGATTCCTTCGGTTTCGAAAATCTTCAAGTATTTTCTGGCGAAAAACGGTTCATATTGAAAAAAAAAGCGAGGATTCTACATCAATCTGATTGATTGGCTTTCTTAATTAAGAGCAAGATTATCTCTTGGAAAAGATAAAAATTTTCGGTTGCTGAGCCAATTCCTCGAAAAAGAATTCCTGCAATCATGTTCATTGATGGCATCACTTGGCATATTTCAACGTAGTTTCCTAGTGAAAAAACGCATTTTGTGAAAACAAGAGCTCGAAAATCCCCGAGTAAAAAGACAAAATACTGGAAGAACGACACGAGGCAATGTTTTATTTTTCTTCTGTAAAAGCAACTGCAGCGATACTTCTTCGGTATATATTTTTTTTAATTCCCGTGAGTGATGGAAAAGAAGAAAGGGTGCTGGCATTGGATTTACAGGCGCGTAAGACCAACCAAAGCATCTGTTTGATTCCTGATGCAGAGCAGAGAAGCGACATCTGCTCGCGACGTTTTAAACTCGAGGGTGAATATTTTCAAATACGGGTGTTGGTAGAACACCCGCTTTTTGGAACAATTGGACAACTACACTTTCAATGGAGACCGAAAGAAAAAATTTGGGTGTAACCAAGGATCGCAGGATTTGATCAGAAATAATTCAAAACATCAAATCAAAAATCCTGACAAATTTCCATCACACTCTTCAAAGAGAAACACGCCAAGGCAGAAATTGTTCAAAATGTGAGGAAATAAATGTAAAAAAAAACGCAGTGGCTGCCAGTGCAAAGGCATAATATAACTTCAATATTTTCAACACCTTTCACATTTTGATCTTTATTGACATCAGAAAAGCAATCCCTGATCTCAAGAAGGCATTGTAGCACAACTCATTAAAGAGAGAAAACCCCATCTGGTCACAGAAGAAAGAGCAAAAATAAATTGCACAATCCTTGACAATTGTGAATCTGCTCCCCCCTGCCTCCAAATATACCAAATATGAATAAATCCTTTATGACCCCCCCGAGAAGCGAAAAGAGGAGTTCCACAAACGAAAGAAACATAAATATGCTGGCGAATGACAAAATATGATTCAAACAAAGGGAAACCATCACTATCCCCGCGCGACAAAAGTCCAGGACATGGAATCCCCGCCATACCCGTGCACAGCTGTAACAAAAGCCCCAAACTTTTTTGAGCAAGCTTTTTAGTGTCACCCTCGATTATCACTGTAAGTTCCACACGTCTTTGTACCCCAAGAAACCCCAACGGTCATAAAGCAGGCATTACTGTCAATGTTAAATCCCATCGGCACCATCAAAAAGTGGAAAGGGAATTTGATCAGACTGAGAGATTGAAAGAAGGTGGAAGCAAGAATAGTCAATGGCGGGGACATTTGACTACTGCTAGGCAACACGGCTCCGTGATGGAATCGGAATAGGGGATGAATAGGGGGATTCCGTTGAACTCGGAGCCATTCAGCAGTGTTTCAAAAATACAGGGGTATTTTGATCAACTGGCCAATTATCTGACCTTGATATCAAAAACATTTGTCGCCTTTTCTTTGATGGAAATTGTTCTTTGAGTCAAATAAGAGTTATTTATGCACCGATTCATAACAGGGAAGGAAATGTGTCAGAAGATGCTGGGGCATTTTGATTAATTGCCAAATCACCTAAACGTGATAACAAAAACATATGACACTTCTTCTTTGATAAAATTGAGCATCCATTCATGAAGATTTATTCATGCACCGATTCCTACTATGGAATTGAAACTTTCTTCTAAACTGGCCATGACCTTGCCACAGTAATAATGGAACTTTTCATTTCAAAATTATAAGAGAAAAACATGCATATAAAATAATGCTGGTTTTATAAAAGAGGTTCCCAGCAGGAGAAGGAATCAGTCTGCATTGGTCAGTGGTGATATTACTATGACCAGTGAAAAATCAATCCGTTCATTAGCTCTTGGGTTTTGGCTGAGTTTTTTGAAGTTGCATGCGTACAAGATGGTTTCTGCAGAACAGAATTATAGATTATTGTGGCGTGTGTGATGTTCTGCGCAGTTAGCCCCTGAAATATTTATTCATTAGCTCTTGGGTTTTGGCTGAGTTTTTTGAAGTAGCATGCGTACAAGATGGTTTCTGCAGAACAGAATTATAGATTATTGTGGCGTGTGTGATGTTCTGCGCAGTTAGCCTCTGAAATATTTTCAAAGCAAATTTTAACATTTTTTGGATTTTCTCTTTCCTGTGTTGAACTCACTTGAAGTGAATGTTGCTGCATTGGTGATACCCTAGATATTTAGAGGAAATGAGCAACTAAAGAGTCGTTTCATACAACGGCAAAATTTCTGAGTGAAATTGCTCAATTCTTCCAACTGAAATTGCCATTTTGTCTGTCTCTAAACACATACGCATTTGAAATAATATATATCCTTATAGAAGGCAGTTTAATGATTAAGATGAATTTAAGCCATCATTTTGCATGGACAAAGAATGTTTCAGAAGGAAAACAAATATTCCACAGTAGTTTGTCCTCCGTGTTAAGTTTCAATTTATTCACAGAACATTGATATTTTTGGCATAGAAAATTAAGGTATTTATTTGTTACACAAATTGAAAATACATGCCAGGTATTCTATAAACATATTTTTACATCCATCCCAATCTCTAGACAAAATAATATCGAATAAAAAAGGTTATATAATTCTCTTCTTTTTGACTTTTCCTTTCTTGAATTTTAATGACATAACGTCACTATCAAAGTATATATAATTTCTCAAATTGATTCACAATCTCTAGACAAAATAATATCAAATAAGAAAGGTTATATAATTCTCTTCTTTTTGACTTTTCCTTTCTTGAATTTTAATGACATAACGTCACTATCAAAGTATATATAATTTCTCAAATTGATTCACTCCACACATTTAGCAACATATTCCTGCTGATTTTGAAGTATCCTCAGCCTTGCTGCTAGTTGTTTTATGTGCATTGCATGATAGCAGTTTTTTCTGGTGGGTAATGATGTGTATTCTGCAAGGAATGTGCAAATTTGTACATTTTACTATAATACCAAAATTTGCTTTTCATCATTATTTCTTCTTCAGATGCATTGATAAGGATATCCAATTCTGCTCAAAATGTTCTATATGATACAGTCTCATTTCATCCTGTAAGGCACCGCCTGGTCTCAATTTTTTGAATAATGCAAGGGTATTACTTCTCCAAAATTATTGCAAATTGATTATTGTAGTTATTAATGTGGTAATTGTTATAATTCATATTTTATTGGCAAAGTACAACTAGTTATGAATAAGTGCAAGGCTCTGTCCCAATTGTAAACCCAAAATAGACTGTATGAATACCATTCACCTCAGTTCAAAAAAGAAAATCACTTCTGAGTTTGAAAAATTACATGTCACTCCATAATGTACATGACAGCACTGCACCTTTGGTAACTAAACCAGGCTCAGCTCTGCCTCCATTTGTTCAATCAAGCTAAAATTTATATGATTTTTGGTAAAAAATGACAGACCTTACTAAATATTCACACACAAAAAATTTATGCTTCAAAAATCATGTCAGAAGTCTGAACAGGCATAATTTAAAAATACAGCTTTGTACAAGCCCTCATATCTTAAATGCACTCACACATTGAGTGTTCAGTGTACTGTATTCTAATTTACCTAATATGCTATTATTTTTCATTGCCAGATTTTTGTGAACAAATTTTACAACAATTATGATTGATGCAGACTATGGTCCAGCTGATTTTGGCTTGTCACGGCTATTGAGAGATACAAATCTTCAGTACAAAAGTACTAGAATCCCAGGTCATGTTTATACTTTTGTGAAGAACATGACAAGAAGAAATGGTGCAGTCACTTTTTTCTGTCAGAAGTGCAACACCCTTGACAATCGAAAGCGTTGCATTAGTGTTCGGGAAAACCGCATCAGAGCTAGGAAAAATCCAGAGGATGATCATCACCCAGAGTGTGCACCTGCTCACTCAACAACAATTACGGTCACACAACTCACAAGAAAGATGTTCCAGGAAACTCGAAAAAGTGGAAAGAACCCGAGAGCAGCGTATGATGCGGTGATGGGAAGTATTCCCATGCAATGTAATGATTTTGAAGATTTTCGCATGGAGGTGGCAATTCTCCTCCCAACATTTGACAAAGTTGCAAATTTGCTCCATCGGCATAGCCAGAAGACTATTTTACCTGTAACAGATAGATCCTGTCTCCCTCCTGGATTGAAACTAACAGCACTGGGGAGATATGCAGGCGTGAACAGCCCACACAGAGAAGAGCGCTGGCTCCTTCATCATAGCCAAGATGGAACAATCCTCATCTTTGCATCTGATGCTGACTTGAAGGTCTTCCATGACAGTAATATAATTGTCTCTGATGGAACCTTCAAATTTGCACCAAATGGGAGCTACCAGCTGTACATAATCCACGCATACAAGCTTTCGAGAGAACCGCTGGAAAGGACTGATTTACCTCGATATGCTGACATTGCCCATGTGTCCAACAGACATCTCACCAGCAACAAAAACGGTGAAGGCATCCCAATAATTTGGGCACTATTACCTAACAAGCAACTATCAACTTACATCTTTATGTGGACCAAAATTAAGGAGAGCATTTTTGAAAAGTTTGGAAATTTCATGACACAAAAGACGTTCATCACTGACTTTGAAGGAGGGGCTATTTCTGCAATACGTCAAGTGTTTCCAACCCACAACCACAAAGGTTGCCTCTTTCACTTTAGACAAGCTCTTTTTCGCAAGATTACTGAGCTGGGCTTAAGGAATGTCTACTGCAACAGTACTCGTACACCAGTACGTGACTGGCTGCACGAAATTATGGGACTTCCAATGCTCCCAACAAACCATATTGGTGCAACGTGGGCATTTCTTTCTATACCACCGTACACACCAGATGCAGGCTTGAGAAGTCAGACTGCTAATTTTTCGCAATATGTACAAGATACATGGATCAATCATAGCCTCTTCACAAGCAATTTATGGAACCTTTTCAATCATGATGGACCTCGCACAACTAACATAGCTGAGGGGTTTCATAATAAAATGACCCACATCTTTGGTATGCCACATCCATCAATAAAAATATTTCTGGACTGGCTTCAAAAAGCGCATTTCCAGTTTCAAGTCAGAATTGCTCAGCTTGACCAGGGCATGCCTGCAAAAAAACGGATGATGAAGTGGGAAAAAGTGGATTGCAGACTTAAGGAAGGGAAAACAAAATTCGCTGAAGACCTACATGCTGCTTACCTACATTCCAGCCCTGCAGGATACATGGTTATTTACCCACACCTTATTCGGAAATATCTTCGTCACATGTCTTACTCAATTGGAGCCAAAAGAGCCAGGTCAAATCCCCCAGAAGCTCAGGACAGTCTAGAACTTGCCCCAGTGCAAAGTTTTGACGAGTACAATTTTCCTGCACCTGCTGTTAATGAAGATGACATCATTTGAAATTGCTGGGTCTTTGCTTGTTCCGAGTTGTTCCTCAGTGAAAATGAAAAGATTGAAAAAATCTGACTGAATTTCATTTTGAATTTCATCAATTTCAAATTCTGACTGAATTTCATTCCATGATTTCAGTGAAGGGCCGGGGGGGGGGGGGCACTACAAATGCAATAATGATGAGTACAACCTGGAAAATTCCTTCAAAAACTCAAGTCCAGCATGCTGAGTTCCTACACCACAAAGCTGACATTTATAAGTTTAATAAGATTACTAAGAGAGAATTGCGTATTAATTCAGACCAGCAGGTTGACTGTGCACCTCAATCTGTCGGAGAAGATTCTTGGGAAACAAAATATTTTGAAAGCAAATTGGGGCCTAAGAGTCCAATTGGAAAATATCTGGAACAAAGGCAGATTCTCAAATGATTTTACGGTCGGGAAAGCGCAAAAATGCCATAGAAATATATGTTCCCGTCACACATGACCAAGATTTTTACACAAAATTATGTAATTATTTGTTTGCTCAGCAGTAAAAATTTTTCTGAACTGATTTTCAATGGAAATCCAGCAACAAAACAGTATATTTATTTGAACTACAGTATTTCAACATTGGTATTGTTTTCAGTTGAATTTGGTCACAAAAAATCAGCATATCTCACATTCCAATTTACAATCTCTGTGGAATGATAATTCATAAAATGAAATCGTTCATTTCAAAACAAAATAGTTATTATACAATTTTATTATAAAAACTATGCCAGCAAGTAAAATAAACCTTTTTACACTCAACACAATAAGCACGCAGTATTTAGAAGTTTCCTGAAAATAGACCTGTTCTCACTTCAAGAGGCAGAGTTCAACTGTGTTGAGTGGTAGAAAAATGCACAGCTTATATTCAAAGTTAAATCAGAGATTAAAGGTCCAAATGAAGGCTACATCTTTGGCATACTCCTGAGAAAGGTAATCCCACAGCACTTTCCCGAAAAACCGTGATAAAAACCCCAGGCACACTTTCACCAACAGGTTTGTGACCCTGGGATTTCCCCATGTACCAGATTTAGGAAAAGGGTGGATTTCCTCTTCATCACACCTTTCGAAAATGACATTATTTTAATGACTTCATCTGTCTGTGATTCTTGGTAAGCTTCAAACAAAAAAGATGTCCCCAGCAATGCAAAAATAACCTTCCGCGCAGGATAGACATTTCCCAGAATGCAAGGAGGGAGACAAAGAGTTTTTATTTTGCGGCGCGTCAAAGCAGCTCCCCCTAGCTCCCCCGCAAAAAATCGAAACTTGAACGTGTGGAACTGAACAGGACCCTCCTGAAAAAGTGTCAGCCATGAAAATTTTCAATTAATGGGTCCTTTCATTAATTCCATTATTCCTTCAATGACCACGAGAAATATTTTCTAACAATTTTAAACTTGTTTTTATTGAGCAATCTCATTTTTTTTGGATTCCAAGGTCGCATTTTCGAAAAGTCTCCCTCATGATGAACAAACGGTTTTTAAAAATTATATTGTATCATTTCTGGGTAAAAGTAACAGAAGTTCGAGAATTTTTGAATGATTTCCTCATTCATATCAAAGTCTGACGGATCTCGATTATGAGTACGAATTCATTTCGCAAAAGAAAAATGTTTTTCCACGTTTAGTAAGACGTATGCTAATTTTTAAAAGGAAAATAGTTTCGTGGGATATGAAACAGAATGGCTTCATCGCGGCCATCAAACTGGTTATAATATTTTATGCGTTCGTGTAACTATGCAATATCGATCCAACACAGTCGTTATTTCAGTGACACGAAAAATGACTCAGTTTCTTTATTGCGGAGTTCCTTCAAATTTGCTGCTAATGGAGGAACGCATTGAAGATCAATAAGACGAACTCATTGTCGTCGGCGGCAATTTACTCAAACACCCGCGTGTTTGACGGCAGAGCTTATTTCTTTTCTTTTATTGTTCCAACGATATGTCAAATTACCCTCATGCGAAAACATGAACAAACAAACAAACAAAAAACAGCGCATGAAGGACAACGAAAACTGAAATGACAGGGAAAATTTGTCGATGGCGGCAACGCGTCAAAGCGGGTAACAAAAGAGGTCCAATAGACTTTGAAGCGAAAAAAATAATGAAAAAGGAATCAAACACTCAAGGACCCAGGTTAAGTACCTCATCAATATTCTCCAGTTCCGCGATGATCAAATCAATCGCATGGAACGAATTCCGGGGCCGTTTTTCTTCTGCATGAAATTTTGTTTTGAACCTTCCGCCACTTTTTTTTTCTGTTTTCCCCTCTTTATCACTGTCCTCTGTGAACTTTGCTTTCAGTTCCGACAATTCGTGCGGAAAATAAATACAGCAGACAACTGTACTGAGAATGACACGTTTAGAAGAAAAAAAAAGATATAAACTAGGTTGTAGAACTTGATTGGAATGAGAAGAAAGAACGGTGATATTTGCACAGGGAAATTAGCAGAGGATAACTTCGCTTTCTTCAGAGGATTTTTTTCAAAGGGGTGTCTTTTCTTTTCATGAGGAGAAACTTTCGTTCTGGCTGATTTCGATTAGCGCCGGTCTCGGGTCGGGGGTTCTTGTATTTTCCGTATTTTATATTCGGAGTCTTCGTCTTTGCTGATTTTGCATGCAGTGGATATCGACGACATGAGAGAAGACTGATTGCCATTTTATTACCTCGTTCATATTACTGTGCGCCTCTCCTTTGATTGTGTGCGTGTGTGTCGGCTTTGTCGTGAATTGTAAATGTCAAGTGCAGTTCATCTTGTTGCGGATCCAAACCCAAGTCGTTTGTGTTTCACCGCCGTTGCCAATTTATTGGCAGTTTGTCGTGGGTTGGCACGCGGGACACGAGACGAATGAGATGGACGAGGGGAGCCATTAAGACTGCGGGCCTCTGGGAAACGCGATTGCCGGTATTTTGCAAGCTGACGACTGCTGATGTGGACTCGGATAACGCATGATTTGTCTTCAGTATGCCGTTTTCTTTTTTTTTTTAATAAAGTCATGTTTTTCTTTCTCAAGTCGGTGATTTGCCTTGGAGATTCCATGGTCAAGTGTTGACATTTGCACACAAAAGGAATAAATTGAGACGGAGATGTCTGTTCTATCGGAGACCTTGTTGCAAACGGGGCGAATTGGCAATGCAAACGAATTAATATTTTTACGAAGATTGTTTTCTACAAATGATCCCAACAGAAGTTTAAAAAAAAGTTTCAAGTAAATCTGAAAAGATTCCGGAGATTCAAAAAGTTTCGGAATCGTTATGAATAATTTTAATGAGCTAAAGTGCTAAACTATAAGCGAAATATTCTCAACTTTAAACAGATACAATATATCGAGGAATGTTAATTCTAGTTAGCAATAGAAAAACTCTTGCTTCATTCACCGGAAGGTCACATTTTTTAAATATTTTTCACATTGTCTATTCGATTGTGTGTGATATTAGGTTTGTCCTTCGTGACAGCGAAAAGGGATTAGGTTTGAAAGAACTGGTTTCATCCACCCGTTGGATGTAGGAGATGACAATTCATACGCATGATTTGGAAAGGGCTTAAAATCTATAAGGGTGGATAATTCTGGCAGGAACTGGAAAGTTTTCACTTATCATCATGCAGTAAATTGAAATTTTTTTTTTAAATCTGAAAAAATTCCAAGATCTTAAAAAATTGTGGCCTCAATTATAAAATTGTACTTACAGTTGTATCTCTCTAGAAGTACTCAGCAAGGCTAACTTCAAGTGGGACAACCCTCGCTTGTATGTCTCTCAAAGGTTTTCTTTTAACCTTGTCAGTTATGACATTTTACCTAAAGCAATACAAGTGAACATCATTCGAAAGATGACTGAAAATGCAGCATTTTCATTTACCTGTAGCTGACAGTGGAAATTGATCAGGAGACACACCTGTTACACAAGTTACATGCTTTCTTGCTGCACTGTGTATCTTAAAAGCGTCTGTTGGAAGGATTTTCCATGCTATCCCCATCTTCTCCCAATATAATTTTTTTCCTTTTAGGAGGGGGTCCCCCCTGAGTGGCGGGAACAAGTTTCCACACCATCAAGGAGAGTCAAATTACCCCCTCCCAAGTTTATATAAACTGCTTGTCTCCTCTTCTGGTGTCAGTCACAGAAGTCCGGTGGCACGAAAAAGTGTAGTGCGCGTCGCAGGCGGGTGACAATTTTAATTTTTTTTTATTTTCACAAATTTCGAACGTTGCATGTGTCCTATGCGAGTTATAAAGGACAAAGAATTTTGAATCGTTATAAATATGGATACATAAAACTATAGTAAATAAAAATTTGAAGTTCGACTCGAATCAAAGTTTTTTTCACTCTTAGCTCTCTTGTTTTAAATTTTTATCTTCAATGTTGCATCTATGCATGAGTAATGTTTAAAACATGCCCTAATGTAAAGAATTAATATAAAAAATACTTGACTGATGCTATAAGCTTGAATTATGAGGAGGAAATTTTAAAAATTACAAGGCTTTGAATGGTGGATTAATTTCACTTTGTTCTTGTATT
>CAJPEX010002546.1:0-38193 GCA_905338405.1 Notodromas monacha
AACCAGCTTCATTCCCCCTCAGCCACCAGGACTCAGGAGAATAGAAAAAATAAATTGGCAAAAACCAAGTCCAGCGCACACACGCATGGGGAAATACGGAAAGCGAAATGAAAATCCACGCGACACTGGGACATCAAAGAGACCACGTTGTGCATGTGGCATTAAAGGGTCTTTCACTGGGGATCCACGGGCTCGCGTTGTGTCTTCGACGGGTTTCGGACAGGTTCCGGGCTCATTATGTCCTCACACGAACCGGTACTCCAAGCACCAGAAAATTGAATAAAAGTAAACCCGAAATCGAGGAGCTTTAATCGTATTGTTCGATGATCGACGTGGGTTCCACTATTGCAAGGAGTGACTCGTTCTTTCTTCGCTATTTAAAAATTGAAATGCTGGATACCATAGATGAAGTTTTCTTTTCGAAGTGTCTCCATTATTCTTGCCTCCACAGTCAGACATTTTCCTCCAAAATAAATTCCATCGAATTATTGAAGATGACAACCATTATTTTTCCCACGCAAACCGAGCATGGCTGGAAAAATATGAACAGCTACTCAGAGCAGATACTAATCATACTATGTCGTATTACTTTCCCAAAATATTTTTTCAACTTTTCATTCGCGCGTCGAAATTCAAATTATTTCATAAAACCTTAATATCATATGCCATGTCTTTGGCATAATCTGAAGAATTCCATCTTTCCATCTTGTCAACACCCCCAAAATCAGAAGAATTGTATTCCAAATAAACTATGCAGAACTATGCTAATCCATCTCCCAGATGTGACAGATGGAAGTGAGGAAATCGGAGCCAAAGTTTTTCTGCTGTAATCTAACAGCTGCTCTCTTGTTATTGTTTCTGTAACTATCTTCCACTTGAAGTGCCTCTCCTGGATTAATTTTTATTCGATACAAAACTTGCTAGTGCAGAAGCGAAGCAGGTGACGTTCAATTATTTCGCATCCCGACTTCACCATGGAAGCTAAATATATTTTTGAGGATTATCGCGGACGCAGTTGCAAAATTTCAGAATTATACTTCGCCTGAGCGATTCTTTAAAATCTGGTAAGGTTGCTAAAATTCTTCTAACCATTCATTGATCTTTCGGCAAATTTCTGATCCTGACGAGACTTGAGATGAGGAAAAGATCATCTGGAAAGCATTTTCTGACGATAGAGAAGAAACCAAAAGAAAGTTTCGTTTATAATTTTTCATGAACGTTCAGGCCATGAATAATGGATGAAAATGATGAGGAAAAAGTCGGAACATCCCTGGTGTTGCAGGGAAAGAAACGGCAGCCCTCGGAGTTTGCACCCATATACAGCAGCAGTTTCTGAGGGTCGATTCCCTCGCACTTTTTCCAGATTGGCACAACGTCCCAGGGCTCGACCCCGGCAAGGGAGGAGATGAAAACTTTGTGTACAATGCGGTTCCCCACCCGCCCACGCACTCTTTCAATTTTTTCCCCCCTTCTCTTCCTGATGTTGGAGGGGGGGGGGGGAATGAATCGCAAAAATTTTTCTTCTTCTACTTCATACCCCTCCCAAAGCCCTCAGACAGACCCCGTCGGGCAAGTGAAAACACAAGCCAGGCCACCAGAAGCTTCACTTCCGCTTCCGGACTGAGAGGCATTGTTGATTCATGAGCCCGAACATTCATTATTGAGGCATTGGCTCCGTGCGAAGCTTCGGGTTCCGATCGTCTCGGACAGGTTTCCCGATAAATTGCGCCTCTCAACTCTGCTAAATTTTATTATGAATATTCGCGATTCGTTCAAATGCATGAAGTAATTTAAAATATTCCGTACTGTTTTCTTTGAAAATAATGCAGAAGAAAATTCGATCACTGAAGCAAAACATGCAGCTAAAACTGTGATTGTTGTTCAGTTATCTTTAAACAGAAGACGTCTAAAAATATATATATAACGAGTACCGTATGCGATGAAATTTCTCCTCATCACTGCCTTCTTATCTGAGCATAGAAGATTTAGGCTTTTTAAGGAAATGCACAAATATCTTGGAAAAAGAATTGATCTCCCGGCAGAAGGGCCTAATCCATTTTTTTGGCGCATAGAATGAGTTAAAAAGAATTAAATTTAGAACACTGACAATTGGAAAACCAGGAAGGTTAGGCCAATGTTTATGCTTCATTTAAAACCTTTGGAATGTCATCAAAATAGTTTTCATTTTCGGTTCCGTAAAAATATTGTTGGTGCTTGTGGCNAAAAAAAAAAACTACCTCATCTACCGCTTCTTGGAATTTTTTCAAATCGAAAGAAAGTTGACATTTTCTTGTCTAGAGTATTCGTTTGACAAAACTAGCTCTTCAAAGTACAGTACATCTCGTCAATTAAACGCATGAACGGGGAAAATGAGTCTGGGCCAGATTATTCTTCATTTTCCTGCGTTTTGACCAGCCGCCTCACATCGTCCGCCAGAGGTATTTCAGATGCCCTCCGGAGACACAAGAGGGCGAGGATGGCAGACCGAGGGGGTACGAAAAAAAAATAAAATCAGCGAGATGAGGAAAAATGGCAGCACGTGGTTGATTGAATCATCCTCCGCGAGCGAGAGATAAAAGGGAGAAATCATATCGGTGTTGGGCACGGAGTGGGGCCGGAAAAAAAAAGGAGAAGAGACGTTCGCCGAGATAATAAATGACGGGAATTCCTGACTGACTCACAACCCTGTGATTAGGGTCAGGCCAAGCTTCTTTTTTACTTTCATTTTTCGTTTTCTTTTTTTCTTCAAGCGCTGCCAAATTGCATCTGACTTGATACTGGGAGGAAGCGAGGGATGCATCCTTCGAGTTGAAACGGCCATAAAACGTCGAGGTGCAATTCTGGGGTTAACGCTTCGCCTGAGGCGAGCTCAATCGACGTAGAGAACAGCAATGAACCGATCTTATAATACCCTAAATACTGGCACGAATTCTGAACTAAAATACTGTATTTGTCTTTCCTCTTTCACTCTAATAATTCCGAGACAAATCCGGCAGAACTTCGTCGACAATGCAGCGAAGTTCTGAACGCTTTGATCCTCGAGCCACGCATTTTAAAGTTTCACACATTTTTAATTATAAACAATTTTTGTGAACATTACTAAGAAGTACAATAGTTATACCTGACCATCAGGTGATATCAATACCGCATGTGCTCCATGGAGCCCGTCATACTGCTTTACATCGCTTTTTAGGGGCTCCTCGGCCAACCCAGCAAAAGTGGGCAAGAATATAATTGCATGAAATCTTACACCACGAAGAACAGTTGAAAAATATGAGAGGACGTGTGTACCGCGTCTTTAACTTAATGAAAGAGGCATAAAACAGAAGGCTTAATTTTTCTTAGAAACCAGTTTCCAAGACAGAAACCCTGAAAGGATCCCTCATAGAAAACTGTTTTCTAGAGATTGTCTTAAAATATCTAATATAATGGCTCCGGAGACGTTCTATTCTAGAATTTTTAAACATTTCTTACTTCTTATTTGTAAAATGTTTTAGTATATTCATCATTGATGATTGTTCTGCTTATACGAAAAATATTCACGAAGAACCATTTCATTCTTATTGATTATGAATTATTTAGCATATTCCCTCCATTCGACGCAACAATGACAGACACCAAATTAAAATAATCTGAATTATCAAGACATATTTCACTATTTTAAATATGGACTGCAAAGAACTACTCCTATGATGCTAAAAAGACTTCTGAGAAGCAAAAGTAATTACTCAGAAACTTTCTTTGTGACAAATCGAAGATTGATGGGTTCGAAGGCATTATTTAAATTATCATCGAAAGTTCACCCCGTCCTTTCGTGAGATTCAGTGAATTCTTGAAAGTTAACAGATAGCCACTCCCTCTATAAATACACAAGTATCACACCTAAAATTGTCTTTGTAAAGAATAAGTCTTTATAAATTATTAGATTTCTCAGCATTGTGCATCCACGTGAGGTGATTCGGGTCAACAACAGCAAAAAAAAAACTTGCGTATACTAGGAATATCTAGATCGACCCAATCGTTTTGTAGAATGACTCCAGCAAAACAGCTGTTGCTTTGCAAATGACAAACGAATCGTGCTGAAAAATCAATCTTGAGCAAGCGCAAGTACGCCTGCGAGTACTTGAATGAAAGTTTGCTTGTCGTCCGGGTTCATTTAGCATTCTGTCGTAACCAGAGCGAAGTGGAACTGATTATATGAGCAAATTCAAGCTCACCCATTGCAAGCGTGTGGGACAATATAATCTTAGGACAGGATTGAATCAAAGGAATTCCACTCAGTTCCGCCCCCTTGGCGCAAAAGAACAGAGCAATCAGCGGACTGTAAAGGAGAAGCTCTGATTCCCACGACGGCGAAATTTTTTCGGCGCTCGTTTGGCGCGTGTGTGCCGACTTCGCATACCTCCAGGAATTCTTCGGGCCCCATAAGACGACGACGCAAGAAGAAAAAAAAATATGCATAAGGCGAGAGGAAAGGGCACTGTACGAGGACCAGCAAAAAATAACCGCAAAAGTGCAAACATTTGCGCGTGCCAAAAAAAGAGAAAAAAAAGTGGGGCCCCACCACAGAGATTTCCCCCCACGTCGATCGCACGCCTTGCATTCCGTTCGCTTCCGTTTGGCAATCGGGCATTTCTCCCTTTATTTTACTAACCGAGTGCCGATCGCCGATCCGAAGTTTGTGTTGACTCATCGTCTCAACCCTCTTTGTTCAAAAGCCATAAAACCAACCAGTCAGAATTTTATTCGAATTTTCGTTCAAAGAGAAATATTTAATCGCAGTACATACTGAGAGACTCAACGAATGCGAAGAACTTATTTTCGAGTGGTGACGGAAAAGGAAATTTCTGAATTCCTAAATTGTATCAGGTTCAAAAAACGCAAAGAAATCATATCGCATCCGGCTAAAATTTTTAAAAATCCTTAGCCAGAAATAAAATTTGCAGGATGACTTTTAAAAACGACTATCGGAATTAAAAGTTCTAACACCGCATTTTATGTTCCATTATTTAAAGGAATCTCACGAAGAAGTGGATAAAAGTTTTTTTTTTTTAATTGTGCAAATAAATTTCGTGCTGTTGTTCCGCCCCTTTGAAGAAAAAAGGATTGTATCCGTAACAGAAAGTTGACACGTATTTTTTCCTGAGGGCAAAGGGTTTTGGATATAAGGTTGTCCTTATAATACGCGGCCTAGCAAGGACTGAACCAGATAACATTTGCTTAGTGAATACAATTACAGTACATATTTCAGAGTTGTCTCAACATTTTTGAACCTAATTTCTGCCGACTTTCTTGATAACCTGGAAAATAAATTGAGAAATACTTTAAAGACTGAAAAATTCAGCTTTCGATTCATAGCTCAGGTTGACCTCGTTGAAAAAAAAGCAGATTTTTTTCTCACATGGTTCCTATTTTCATAGAAGATCGAACAATGATCAGTACTCTGGTTCGAAAATCTAAATAAACTCATATCGCAACTCACAGCGGTAAAAAAAAAAAATACTCGGACGTCGCATAAATCTACTTTCGATTCGTAGCCATATTTGAGTGCAGATGAGAAATTTCGATCCCGGTAAAGCAATTTTTCAATTTTTTTTCTCGTTTCATTACTAAAAACATTTCGATTTTAAAGTGAGTTTCGATAACACATATGTCCATTTTCGAGAATGCAGAATTGGCTGATTGGATGCAAATCCCACTCGAGCAACTCGAGTACGTCATCGTCGCTGTCGACGGCGAAGAATAGCTCTCAGAGAACCGCGTCTATAGTTTCGTTTCGAGGGGGTGGATGGGAGACATTGTCGTGGGGGTTTTTTCTATTTATCCCTATTCTTCCTCTCTTCTTTTTTTTTCAAAGGATTTTTTCCATGATGCGATGCGGGGGTGGGCCAGACGCAACGTGTGTCGACGACGAGACGCACGCGTGCGACACCGACGACGAAGCTTTTCCCCCGTTGTTTTCATCTCCTCCGAAAGTGGAGGTGACCAAGGCTTTCCGTTAATTTTTTTCGGCATTTTTGAATGCATATCAGACTACCGAAACGTCCACCCACTGGTTATGAATTGATTTTTCATTTTTGATTTTAAACTGTCAAGATCCTAGCGATCACAAGTGAAGAAAACCTTAGACGCAAAATATCCTCGGCTAAAGCTTGTGGAAGAATACGGAAAAGCTTGAGAAGTAAAGCTGTTTCCTGTGATGAACGTACACATAATCCAGATAGATTCAGAATTCTCAAATTTTTCGGCGAGAAAATCCTAAATTTCTTCCTTCACATTATTTACCCCTTTCTTCCGTTACATGAACTGATTTCTGCTTTGCATGTTTCGATAAAAAAAATCTCTACCAAAAGGTTGAAAAAGAAATCAGGAAGTACGTCGATGAGTATAATTTTTTTATGAAATCCAAACTGGTTCAGGTGCAGTTTAAACACTTCCGTCTAAAAATCAATACCGTATTTATGCGAAAAAGTGACGTTTATTTTTACTACCCGGAATACATTTTGACAGGAATAATTGCTTTCAAAATTGTATAGTGTTTTGAAAATACTCGTTTTCCGTGACAGTATTGAGCAAAACTTCATGAAAATTGAAGTTTCAAGTGTTTGAAAACAAAACGACCATTAAAAAAAAAACGTGAAACTCCCTTGTGCTCAGTAATCTTCCTATAATTCAAAGAAATATAGCTGCAGTCTGATTTCATCGAGGGTAACGAATTCATAAATTGCTGATGTGGCAGTTCAGGATTTTTTTTTCCCGAGGAGAACTCAAAGGTATTACATTCATATCTGTGAACTGGTTCGAAACCGTGAGTCGTTTTCGTGTATTTATATTCATTTTTTATTGAAACCCAAGAATTTCTAAATAATGAATGAGGTTTTGGCCAAAGGTTCTTGACAAAAATTCCCGTTTTGAAATACTGTACAGTTCAAACTAATTTGCACAAATGTGATCCTCGTGACTCGATAATTGCGTCACTCACTCAGTTATTTTCGGTCGTGAAATGAAAACTTTCAATTGCCCATCGCGAAGTAGGCAGGAGGCAATGGCAAAAAAAAAAAAAAAATTGCAGCTGGCAATTCGCACTCCCACGCCGTTCGATCGCCTCATCACTCATCAGAAAGAAGAGGAAAAAATTCAACCCCAGTTTTCACATCGTGCGGGGGAGTTTGATGACGAGGGGATTCCGCCTAATCCCGGATGAATTTCCGGTATGAAATTCAATTTCGCATAATGCACAACCAAGCGCTCTCTCTCTCTCTCTCTCTGTCGCTCCTGGGCAACAACTCCTTTTTTTCCCCCATCTCCCTCTCTCCTTTTCCATCTTCCTTTACCCCAGGCTGGAAAGTCCGGTCTCTAGCTCATTTATACCCCCCTGGCTTTCGTGGGGGGGAGACCAGTTTCTGCGTGGGTGGAAATCGCGAAGTGCGGCTGTTGCTGCTGTTGCTGCAACTGGGGAGAGCAATGGGATGGAAGCGAGCTGGAAACGAAGAACAACGTTCATCAGTTCCTCTTTTTTCTCTTTCTCTCTTCTCTCTTTATTCTCGCATGGTTTCCAGCTTCCCAGAGGCAAACATGGCCGCATCTTTTATCCTCCCCCACCTCGCGTAAAAACAGCCTTGCTAAGAGGAGAAACAAGGCATTATAGTTACTCACCTCTATCCCTAGGCCCTTTCGTCCCCTCATTCCCAGAAAGCGCCACAGCCTAATTCCCAATTTCCTCCGCAAAATGCAACTCCTTGCACTTCTAGCCTGAGCATTCAGCAAAAACAAAAAAAAAGCATCCGCTCCGTAACGAGTTTGTACATCCACGAATTATCCCAAGTTACGTGACGAACAAACAGTGTTCGAAGAAGATCAAAGCTCTATTACGAATCGCTTTCCATCGATCTAGAAGTTACTCGATATTCCGCGCTCTTTTTTTTCTATCTCTGTGGATTCGATAGCCGTTTCTCTTGTTGAAAATGGCCTTCGTAAAAATACGCAGTATTCTTCAAATTCGCAAATATTTCTTGAAAGATTCTGGTTGCGGGAGTATTTGACTTGAAAATGTGTGGCTTTTTTTCGAAATTTATTTAATGTCGATTGAGTGCAATGGTAAGATTATTTTTTTTGAATTTTCACACCTGTTTCGACTAAGTATATTTCTCGATTTTAAATTACCTTAGTTGAATATAGGTCGTATTTATTTCAGTACCAATACATATACATCTTCAAAATGCCTGTAGCTCGAGCTTTTTTTTTTAGTTTTCTACAATCGTGATTTTTGCTTCAAGGCACGATAATATTCCTGAGCTTGGGAATTAACTTTTGAGAATTGCATAGACAAAATTCAAATTGTCTGTATTCTCTCAAAAATTTCAACTTTTTCATGCAGCACAGTTTCTCACCACTTTTAGATGGTTAATAAAATTCGACGAGTGGCCCCGACTTGCCACCAAAACGCTTTCCCAGGTAAAACATTAGTTCAGTACTTTCTGGAAAATTCGCAGATTTTGAAAACAAGGGAATAATTATTTTGACGGGAATAAAGCATCAAGATTAGATATTTCCAAGAACTTATTTGTGGATCTTCAGACGATGTAATCTAAAAAATATTCAAATTTATTCCAATACATGAGCGTCAAGATCTGCGAAATCCATTTGTTTACATTTTCCGAAAGCTGACAAGGTTCCGTATTTATAACAACTTATACACAAAAAATTATTTCCAAGAAACTCGTTTAAGCTTGATATTTTGTCAAGTTTTTGTCAAGAAGACATGATTCCTTGATCTCGTGCATCATCGTTGGTGATAACGCGGACAAGTCATACGCCAAGGCGTCAATAACTGAATCACAATTGTCGAGTCAAGGAATGACTCAAAAGTGTAGGAAGAAATCTCACATTCGGTTTTCTGGTTAAACCCACCAGCCAAGTAAATAGAGCAAATGAAAATAACCTCACTCCAGCGAAACGTCGGGACTAGATTTCACGAAAATCACTGTCGACACTGTCGCAAACGACTGCGAAAACCGCGTCGCACGTCGATCCAACCCAAAAAGAGAGAAAAAAAAGGGAAACAGTACTTCGTCTAGAAAAGCCGCGCGAACATTCGATCGCGAATCACTGCTTCGCTCCAATCCATCACACTTCCCCTTCCTCTCGCAGAAAACTTTCTGATCTAATCTTCGAATCCTTTCCACTTGATTAAAAAGAAGTGAAATAGATGAAACTCGAAAAAAATATATATAAGCAGGAAACGAGGCTATGAAGTTTTGGCATTTGAAGACTTGTGCTCGCTCAACCGCGGCGCGTCGTCTGGCGAAGCGCGATTTCGACTCCAACCGGTGACACTAAAACTTCTTCGCGTTTCTCAAAACCTCGTCAGGAAAACAAAACACTAGATAAGATAACACACGTGCTCACCAAGAGTACATTTATACTCATAGGACCTGGAAATTCCCGCATTTCGAATGACGAAAAATCGGCATCGGGTGACGAAGAAGCAAGGAAGGAAACAATATCAACCACGCAAATCAAGAAGGACCCCTGGTGGTAAGTAGCAATGAGACAGGTGGTAAGTATAATTGTCCCTCGGAATAATATCAAATGTTGACTCCGGCCAAGTTGTATACCCATGGTTAAAATTCAAAATGCTGGAGAAATAGGCACATATTTCATCGCACACCTGCGTTCCCGGATGTTGAATCCGAAGTTTAATTCGACTCCTACGCGTCTTCGAGTCAATAAAAGGACAAATACGAATCTCGGAATATAGTTGGTACTCGTTAGCTGTAGTTGGGGAGATTGAACATTGAAATGGCAAAATTTACAAAATATTCGAAAAGCTCTGACGCATGGTACGCAATCATCGCAATCACGAGGTACCTGCAATCATCATCCTGCCACTGAGCAACAGAATTTTATCTCGCTCTCTTCTGCCGTCGCCCGATAAATGCTCCAAAGTCCAGAAGCGACCCGTCACGGGTTCGCGAAAAGGAATGGGTGACGTGACGAAAAGTTGAATAATCGCCTTCGTGTGTGTAAGAGAAGAAGAAGGGCCCCCATCTGAATATAATGCGAATAAAACTGATGCTCTGCGGGGGAGGGAAACAAGCAGAAACCCCCGCTATTTTTCTTTCTGGGGAAGAAAAAAAACTCGGCTCAAAAAGCGTTGCACAAAGACAAAAGGGCTGTGCGGGATTTTTGCGCGTAATTTATCGTCGGCCTTATATACGTGAACGAACGCATTTTCTGAATGCGTGGGTGGGTTCCCCATTTTTCGTCGCCTCCCGAATCGATAACGAAAACCTTTCATGCGAAGGCAGATGAAATGAATCAAACCGTTTGCATATTACTCGTCGGCTTCCGCATTTTTTCCCATCCTTTTCCACCAAAACCATGGGACATCGAATAGCTAGAGAGAGAAAAAAATGAGACCAAGACCGGGTTGCAACGGTTTCCAGACCCTTCTTTCGGAAAAACAAAAAAATTGAATCCCAAAACTGCACATTGCCTCCCACGACACCCACAAAAGTGTCAAATAATTCTTCAACAAACGCTCATCAAGTTGGGCAGAAAAAAAATTCAATAAAGAGTCGTGCATCTGCCACACGAAATCCGCTTGAATCCGACCAACATCCGATCCATGCCTTTGATTCTATCATTGTCAATAAATCCGAAACCATTCCTGGAACTTCCATTCAGTGATGCCGAAAGCTCACTTTTTCCAGTATAAAGTCGTAGAAGCTTTTCGAAAACAAAAATTCCATGAGACGCAGATACGATAAGCTAACTCAAGACGCAAAAAGTCATCATCTTCATAAATTTCCATGTTGCCAACAAGTCTGGGAGAGTCAGCGGTTTCCGATCTCATGTTTTCCGCGTAATCTCTTTGATTGAAAATATTTGAAATCTTTGATAAGATGCCTAAACAAACGAATCGTTTTTCAGCTATCCGTTGCGCAATGCATTGAACTTTAAAACTCTAGAATAGTCCAGAACTCTAGATTAAACTTTCCTGAGTCATGTAAAAAAATTGCTTTTGCGTTCCGAGGCACAATATTTAGAAATTCCCTTCTGTTTTCAATGAAACACTCAGCCTGCTAGGTAAAAATTTTAACGACGAAGATTTGCACACTAAATTCAAAAATTTTTTTTAATGCCCTTCCATTCCTCTGCATGACTGAACAGCAAACCGCAAACTAAGATGAAGTACCTTATTCAAATCAAATGTAGAAGATGAGAAATGTTGGTGAATGTACAAAACGGGAGAAAACTCATTCTAGATAATCAATTTAATGGGATGAATCCAATACTGCATCGTGACCTAACAAAGTTTTTGGTTTTCTGCGACTAAAATTGTAAGAATACGGGACTTCGTCGAGAAAATGCTGTCCATGCAAGGATTTCAGCAATTTAGGAAAGACATGGTGTGAAACACACGACCTTTTAAAAGCATACACACCTATGCTAGTTTTAGCACGCATAAGAAAAAAACACTCATCGAAAAAAGGCTAAATCTCGGGGAAATGGCGGCAAAACCACGAACGAGTAAAAATGGAGTCCGAAGGGATTGAAAAAGGATTCATCCGGTCCATCCAATAACAGCTCAGGGCCTTTCAAACAAACCCTGGTCCATTGCCAAACAATCATCAGACCCGACTCTCTTTTTTTTATGTTCACTCTTTTTATAGGTATGAAGAGCCGAACAGGCGCCGAGCAGCGGGCCAGGAATTGGCCACGCGCAACCCCTGTCAAACTCCATGAAAAAAAAACCCTCGCGATTCTTCCACAGTTCCATTCAAGCCGAGCTTTTTTGGGGGGGGGGGGGGCAACATTTTTTAACGCTTTCATTGACATCACCTTTTTTTTTTTAAACCAACCACGCACAACAAGGACGAAGACATGAATAGCGACGGTGGGGATTTACGGCCGTAATGAAGCAAATGATGAACGCGCGGCCAATCGCCTCATGCCTACAGATCGACCGATCGTTCGCACCGAGCTTTGGCGGCCAAACTGAGAAAATTAGTCTGAAGGTGAGTAAGTGGGACATTTTCCATCCGGAAAGTAAGCGCGGAAAAATTTTAATATTCTCGAGCTCAGTTAAATGAAGACTATTCTGAGGCATGTTTTAAAAAAACATAGTCGAACCTCCTCAAGTCGAATTTTAAAGGACAGCAGAAATTTTCAATCCAAGAAGGTTTTGAGTTTGGGAAACAAGCATTTTTGTAGTGGGAAACATGGAAGAATTGCAGGAAATTGTAAATGGTAATATTCTAGGCCTTAAATTGCTTCTTAAAGGAGTACAAAGGCGGATGCTAAACTTGAAGGCAGGGGTTCATTTGACCAATTAGCCTTTCACTTACTTCAAAAACACATTATTAATCTTTTTATTGCTTTCATCTTTCCTGTGTCAAGAAATAAAAGCCAAAAGGTTCCAGAAAATTTTAGTTACGAAGGTTTGAGAGGAAAATTTTTCATGGTAGAGAGGTTTTTAATTCAGTGTTTCTAAGGGTATTTCGATAGAGATTTGACACACAAAAAAAAACTCGACTCAAGGAGCTATTCCACTTACGGAGGTGCAAGTTATCGAGGTTAAATTGAACCATTTTATTTTCGTAGAAGTTAAATAGCTGTTGGTCGGCATTCAAGATGAATGAATATACAATACACTGTAAAAGCGGCGCCCAGGATTTACTGCATCGTTTCAAATGGCAGTGACTTGAGTGCCAAGAATTTTTTTTGCATTTTAGACGAAAATTATTAAAACGCACACTATCTGAAGGCTTTTTTTTTTTTTTTGCTGTTGCGGAAACCTTTCGTTCCTGAATTACTGAAGCCCGGATTCGCACTGCTCATCGCGGAAACTATTGAGAAAATCGTCGATTACACCTGGTGCTGCGGAGATCATCACTGACAAAACGGCCGCCGGCACTGATTACGACCCCGCGCAATTTGTTCGCGGCTGCGCGACGAATTGACCTGCGCCGACACCCGGCCGCATAATCTACTCAATTTATTTTATTTTTTATTCACTTCTTTTCGTTCCGATTATTTCTACGGGGCTATTCGTCTTTACTTTTTTTAATGGAACCATACTAACCCCCGCACAAGAGAAAAAGGTGACAGGGAGTCAATAAAACACCCGCGTTTTCGAGGACGGAAAGGATTCGATTTGAATGCAACCCCGGGGAACGGCGGTTGCGGCGCGACTTTTGTGTCAGTGAAATTGGAAAAAAGAGCCGGATACGAGTCCGTTGCTCAATGCTTTGTCACACACATTTTTTCTCCAGCTGCGACTCAATGGAAACCCTTCGACAATGTCGCGGTTTTCGATGCAAAATTATTACGCATCCAACACTTTCAACGATTATGAATAAAAATCAGTCCCCGAGAAACGCCCGGCCATTTCCGACGCGAGATATTGCACATAAAATTCTAAACGACAGTTTTCTACTTTCTTCACGAAATTCTTTACACATGATTGCATCATTCCACGTAAATCAGGACGTTCTTGATAAACACCAGTGAATAATGCAAGAGATGAACCACGTGAAGAGAATCCAACAGATGACTCGGAGTCGTGGAACTTAAATTAAAACGAATATAAGCTAAAAACAAGTTTTCTTGTCTACCAGAGGATAGTGCAATTTCCTGAATAATCCGCCGGGCTTTCAATTTCAAATTGCTGCGAATTCACAGGGAAAAAACGTCGTGAATGCCTCGCGGACCAAGAACTCGGACTGAAAAATAAATACCAGAGCAGAAAACTCTTTTGCTCAGAATCCCGGATTTCCTTGACAATTTGGGCCACTCGCCAACGTCATGAAAAAATTGTTCACTCCTCTCGGAAAGAGTTACTTGGCAGGGATTCTTCAAATCCCGTGCCAGAAAAATTCTCTGATCCGTAACTCAGCCATCCGCATCGAACTTCGCACTTATTTCAGTAATCTCTCGCAAAATCGAAAGTAGCCCACTTCCGTCAGCTTTCCAATGGACATATTTCAAGGGTTGTCCATGTTTGCGAGTGAAAATCGACCCGATACTGGAATGACGAAAAGCTTACATTTATGATTACTGTACAGCTTCTTTTCTCATCCCACGAATGACAAGCGATATAAAATACGGTATAGTTGGATTTTTCTGAAAAGGGAATATTTTTCTCATACAGTATATATATGAGCAATTCCGGAAGCTTATCTTTCATTTCTGAACAAAGTTCTCAGTAGCAGCGTGAGTGCTCGATCATACTGTTTCCGGTAAATAAAACAAGCTTTACTTTTTGTGTCAAAAAGTGGGGGTTTGCTTTCAGAAACGTTGATTTGATTTTCGAACAGCCAAATTAAAAAAAATATGCACATCGAAAAAGCTGAATCTATGCTGGTGTCACTCTGAAAATGATGCATCCAATTCCTCCTGAAATCATTTTAAATTTATATGGCCAAATATCCGTTGAGATCTGTTTATTTTTGGATATTACAGTACTGTAGTCAAGAAAACAGTGATGCAGCATATCAGGTACCTTAAAGATTATTTTTTTATGAATAGGTCTTATTTGCGGAAGCATAGTAGTGTTTCAGTACGCAGTGATGAGTGATTTTGTATTGAATTGACGAAAATCGTTTCCACAGTTGCATAATGTATCCGTCCGTTGAATCACGGATGAATTCGGGAGTTCGGACTTCTACTTCCGTGTTCTGGGGAGCAATCGCTTTTCAGCGGAAGTCGATTTGAGTTTCGTGCAGCGGATATACCGGTGTAACTCCGGAACCCGACGAGGTGTGAGGCGACGGATATTGACCGAAGCTGGTCTGAGTGCAGAAAATTTTTGGCAGGAAGTGAATGTAATGTGTTCATGCCTAGGGTGTCAGTCATCACGCGATTGCGGAAACCCACGTCCTGAATCATTGACACGAGCGGAATGCGGAGTTCCTCGCGAAGACTCCCGGTCTTCGCAAGGGGTGCTTCAAAACTTGTACAAGTGCACAGTTTCCGAGTAAAATTCCTCTAAACTAATGTGAGAAAGATCTCAAAACTAAGTGCAATTATCCGTTAATTCGACAAAGAAATGTGTTCATCTATGCCGCGACTTGAGCATCTTTTTCCTCAAAATAAATTAAATTTCAGTTGACCTTCACGTTCAGCTTTCAAATAAAGAAAAATTGCCAAGATGTTTTTATCTTCTTTTACTGAGCATAGATTACATCTAACATATTGCTAAGAAGACGATTCAACATTCTTTTTTATATCCTGTTTTTCAAAAAACTTGAATGCCTGTGAATTAATCAATTGTGGCTGGTAGGTCTGATTTTGTGTGGGATGATGAAACTCACTTCAACTAATTCTCTGGCTCCTTTCCAATTTAATTGAAGAAAACAAAGGCCCGAATAATTACCAGGATATGATCAAAAATTGTAAATATTGCATACTCCCAAGTATAAGGGAATAAATTATACTGACAAAATTTATGAACCAGCCCTTGTACCTGAATGGAAACCAGAATACACAGGTGAAAAGTGAAAGCCTTGTCATAGAAACGGAACAAGATAAAATAAAGATCGAGTGCTGTGCAAAAATTCATGCACATTTCTTCCCCTCTCGGGTTTTCTCCTCCAGTCGGCCTGATTTGGCAGAGACGTGGGGTGGAAGAGAAACCAGGTCGCGCACCTCTTCCACGTGACCTGTTTTTTCTTCCTTTCCTTCCCCCCTCCTTGCGACCTGCAACGCGATTCCTTACTCCCCCGCAGGCCCCGTGCAAATAATAATCGCGTGTGCAAAAAAAGGAAAGGGAGAAACCCGGGTCGGCGAAAATCGAGTATCCCGAGGGCCTTCGATAAAACCGTGCGGGATCCCCCACCTCGCACCGGTCAGACGTTTTGGCACGCAATTTCCCGGACGATATCTCGAGAAAATCCACTATTTTACCCCCGAATGGGACAAACGGGGAAGTCTATTGTGACAAAAATGGCTAAACATGCACAGTCCGATTCGCCTCTTTCTTCCTTGATCGTGCCAACTTTATAGAGGTGTACTGCACATGGTCATTATGCGTCACAGGGTGAAATATTCTAGCATTTCCTCGACAACGACTCTTATTCGTCCCTGCATAAAAAATGTTGTGTGTCAAGACCTGAAAAACTGAAAATCTTATCTCACAATTAAGGCAAAAAGTTAACATTTTGCTTACGTGGCTTGCTTAATATTTTCGCACATTTTGAGCACGAAGATCTAAATTTAAACCTGAGAGGAAAGATATCTTGGAGTTTATATTTGCTTCAATGTCTGCGTTCGAAACACGAAATTGATTTTTTAAAGCAAAAACTTCGGCAGTGCAGGAAAAAAAGTTTTCGCTTTGTAAATTATATTCTAGAACAGAACCTCGGCGTGAATGAAGCGTTGCATACACTTACTGAAAGAATCAGAGTTGAATTTATAACAAAATTGCCAATTCAAAAAAAAGAACAGTAATCTGGACCCAATTTTCTGCAGCAGAAACAGTCATTTTAAAACATGCTTCGATTCCACAAGAAAGCGACTGTCCCAGAAAAAAAAAATTACGACTGAACCCAGCTTGATAGACGATTATTTTCCCTTTTTTCTGCCAAAAAGGCAGCCGCACTTGTTTTATTCAATTCTATCCTAGACTAGGCAGATAGTTGCAATCGCGTGACGGCGGATTGTCAGCGAGGGAATGCGCAAAACCCGCGCGGTTCATCGTAGCCAGAAATCGGCGAGAAAACCCCCACTGGCTGATAGCACCCCCCTCCCCCCTTGCGACGCAATATTGGCATACAATCTAAGCCAATTGGATGAGGAAAATAGCATGAACCTTTCTTTGTCGGCAGGCGACTTCCAGCATAACGGCAAAAAACTCATTGCTGATCAATTCCGATTATTTTCCACATACAGGAAAATGGGGGAAACAGAGCCCGAAAATACGCTTCCAGATTCTCCGAAGCGTAAAAAAATACATAATGAGTATAAAAAAACCGCAATAAACGCACGTATGTGTATAATTCACATGAAAACAAATTTAAATTTTTTCTTGGTCTTCAATATCATTACACATACCAATTTTCAAGAAATATGTTGGAGAAACTCACCATAAATAAGCGGTATCCTTTTCTTCCGCCCGCAGCGACGACGATTCCAAATTCATACAGGTAACAATGACACCCAAGATCTGTTGAAGAAAACAGGAAATACTATTCATAAATTAGCCCGTCACGGTATATAAAAACTACGAATTTTTTCAAATGAAGAAAATCAAGAAACAAGGTCAAGATACTCCTGAAAGAAAAAAGCGTCATCCGAGGCTCCCAAAAAGAACCACAGATAATTCATGCTTCAAATTGCAGGATGTGATGTCATCAGATTATTTCAAAAGAGTGTTGACAGCATTAGAGATATCTACGCAAAAAATCCCAATTTTTTCTCACGTCAGTAACAGTGAAGCATCCGCATAAAATGACCCGCGCGTAAAACAGTTTAGTCAAAACTTCTCAAAAATGTGACTCATTGGCGGGAGATTAGACAAAAGAGAAAAGATTTTTGAATAAACATGGAAGCGTGCTGCACGTTGTGGCAGACATCGTGGCCAATTAAACGTTAATGAAAACATGGGACACCCCCAGACAGGTGGCCGCAAGCCGCACGCGACAATTAAACCCGAAACCGATGCGATCCCGATCGGGGCCTTTCGACGAGCAATTAAACCCTGTTTCTCTTCCTGCGTTTCTCTCCTCTATTTCTTTTTTATTTTATTTTATTTTATTTTATTGCTCCCTTCTTCCGACCGGACCGGTGATGGAAGCAAAGGGAATGAAATATCCAAGAGAAAAAAAGCGTGTGCGTTGGGCATTAATTAGCGCCAGCGTCAAGCACCTGCGCTTGGTGGAAATTCACGGTGTGATCACTGACAGAAACTTTTCAGTCGCGGCAAAAGCCACTTCTTCCAAATATCATGTAGCTTCTGTTTTACCTTTATGTCATTACAAATCCAAAATTGCGGGTTAAAATAAATTTTTATTGAATGAAGAAAGCGATAAATCATCATGAGTTAATATCTAAATTTCGAGATTTCAGGACAATGAAACAGGCGAATTCGATAGAAAAGAAGGGCCTTCATTTAGACGGGGATTTCTCTCAACCAAAATTATGAACGCACGATGCGGATGTCTTATAATGTTTTGAAAGTCCGTTTGTGAAAATTGACGAGAAATTCTGCTTCGAAAATGCGTTCAGTCATGTCGCCGGAATCACTGAGTCTTCAAACGCTAACGAGCAAAGAATTCTTTAAAAAACAGATATCGATTTTTAATAAAACAGCCGAATTCCAGCTCAAGAAATAATAAAAACTTTTGCACGGTGATAAAAAGTGAGAAACATTTCAATATAACAGAGATTCGATCCATATACTGGAATCTTTTTCATACAAACATGGCTTTCAACCATCAGAGAAATCGCGCTCAAAGGAAGCACCGATTTCTCCTGAATTTTAATTTCTTGGCAACTTTTCCGCGGTTTTGCCTTCGTTTTCCAGTGAATCAAAACTTTAGAAAAAAAATCTAAAGAAAAAAACTGCATCAACAAAATTCAAATAGGAGCATTTCCGCCAAAAGCTTCATGTAATTCGGGCGGCATTTTGGTGAGATGTGAGCTTGTACCTGGCCCCAGGGCAGCAGCACGGACTGAAACAACCCGTTGCGCTCAATTGTTTGATTCTCCCGCCGCGAAATGAAATTAGTGAGGCGTCACAAACTCCCGGACTTCTGCTGGAAATTCTTCCTCGCATCAACGCTTTTCTTTTTGTTCCGAACTACAACTCTTCTCTCTTCCCCCCACCCCCTTTTTTGTTAAAACCTCCATTCTCGGTTTCATCCCACGTTTCTTTTGCCTCTTTTTTTTTACATTATACACGCCGTAGGATGTGTAGCACGAGAGGTGTTTTCCGCGGCGGCAAGGGATTTCCGTTTTGTGCCGGCGCGAAGCCAATTAAAAACCGGCGATTTCGTGACCGTGGCAATTAGAGACTCGGAAAAGGAATTGCGGGAGGAGGAGAGGAGCAGGGAAGTTATTCGAATGCTATGTCTCTGGAACCGGGTTCGTTGATCGGGCGTGATTTTCTTTCCTGTATGCCACCTTCCACGCCTTTTTTTGTTTTTTTTTTTGTTTCTTCTATTATGCCCATCCACATGTCATAAAGACGAAGGATGGGCTTCGAAGAAAGAGAGAGATATAGATTCTAGGGATGATCACGGGGTTGTTGTTGTTGTGGCACGAGGATAGTTAGTCTTTTCCAGTTCTTCAGTCCTCACTTACGGTGCTCTCTTTTGTTTTTACCTCCCTTTCCTCTTTATACCTAACTACTTGGAAGTGAAAACGTTACATCCCAAGCGTCTGGAAAAAAAAACTTTTGGTGACTGGGTTCCTACGTAACACAGGTTCCCCCGTTCGAACGGCACGCGTTTTGTGGTTCAAAATTTTCAGAATAACATGGCAAACACGACGATGTATTTTTTTTTTAGTTCGACAATTTATATTTGAAGCATAGCCTGAAATTCGAAAGACGCTAAAACTGGATACGGAGCGAAAATTTTGATTTATTCTTTCTCAGAAATGTTCGATACATGAAAAAATATGTATAACTTGAAACATTCGAGCGAGTGTGCGAATATAAAGACATTTCACGCTGTGAATTAATCCATGCCAGGTTACAAACGAAACACATATTTCTTTGGAACCTTCACAACAGTCAAACGTTCTGCTAGAAAGGAGCATTCGTCGGATTTTCACCACACAAAAAATGCTGTAATGCGGAAATGCGTAGAGAAATGTCTTTTTTCTTACACAGTATTGTTTGAATTTCCCGAGTTGTGATTATGAAGTAATTTATTCGCTTTAAACGAAATTTTGAGAATTTTCACAACGTTTCTGATTTTTTTGCTGCCTTATTTTTCAAAATTAATGTCGAAGATTAATTGCTTCAGCATTTATTTACGGATTTGCAAAAATAATTTTCGATCAATTTTTAACGAATTATGCATGTCATGCAGACCCACATAACTCAACGATACGACCAATCAGTTATCGTATATTACAGGCTTCCCAACGGATAGGGTCAAGTCCATTAACCGAGACACCATTGTACGGTAGAGTAACCTGAAGCAGATTGAACAAATTGCGTCTTCCATTACTATTATCGTAGCGTTAAAAAATGGAGGCTGGGCGGGAACGAAAGGGGTGAGAGAAGAAGGGGGGAATCGAGCCCAAATATGGAGTCAGACCCGCGGTCGCTCCATCATCAAAAAAATAAAACAGCTCGTCTCCTCCTTCTATTTATTCCCACCGCGCTGGGACGAAAGGGTTGGGTTGAGTTGATTGGGGCGCCTGCGGCGAAGAAATCCCTCTTCTGGTTGGTCCCCCATTCATTGACCCGACGCGGGCAGCAACCCTTTGACTCTTTCCTTCTCTCCTTTTCCCCGCTCCCCACCTCCAACCGGCTTTTTTTTTTTTCATGGACCCAACATCATTGCTCGCTTCCGCTGCTAGCAGCTGGTTGCAAGGATACACACAGCACACAACCTTGCCGTGTTTGTTCCTCATCCGAAACCCCTTCCCTTCTTTTTATATCTCGCGGGTATCACGTGTGTTGCGGCAAGCCCCTCCTTTTTCCTTCCCGTGCCCACCCTTGCACACGCCAGAGAAAAAATATCGATCATCCGACTGCGTTTTCCGTCCTGCTGCGAGACTATAGCTTTCGGCAGCAAAACTTCAACTCCTTCTTCTCTACTTGATATCAGANATCAATCAGAAAAGGTCAAGAAGTCAGGAGTGAATGCCACGAGAGAAAACAAAAATGGAGGGAAAGGAGAAATATGGATTGATGAACCTTCACTTTTGCAATGTAGGGTTCGCAGACCTTTTTTTTTTTTGGTGACTGGGTTCCTACGTAACACAGGTTCCCCCGTTCGAACGGCACGCGTTTTGTGGTTCAAAATTTTCAGAAAAACATGGCAAACACGACGATGTATTTGTTTTTAGTTCGACAATTTATATTTGAAGCATAGCCTGAAATTCGAAAGACGCTAAAATTGGATACGGAGCGAAAATTTTGATTTATTCTTTCTCAGAAATGTTCGATACATGAAAAAATATGTATAACTTGAAATATTCGAGCGAGTGTGCGAATATAAAGACATTTCACGCTGTGAATTAATCCATGCCAGGTTACAAAAGAAACACATATTTCTTTGGAACCTTCACAACAGTCAAACGTTCTGCTAGAAAGGAGCAGTCGTCGGATTTTCACCACACACACAAAAAAAAACATGCTGTAATGCGGAAATGTGTAAAGAAATGTCTTTTTTCTTACAGAGTATTGTTTGAATTTCCCGAGTTGTGATTATGAAGTAATTTATTCGATTTAAACGAAATTTTGAGAATTTTCACCACGTTTCTGACTTTTTTGCTGCCTTATTTTTCAAAATTAATGTCGAAGATTCATTTCTTCAGAATTTATTTACGGATTTGCAAAAATCACTTTCGATCAATTTTTTACGAATTATGCATGTCATGGAGCCCCACATTACTCAGCGATACGACCAATCAGTATCGTATAACACAGGCTTCCTAACGGATAGGGTCAAGTCCATTAACCGAGACACCATTGTACAGTAGAGTAACCTGAAGCAGATTGAACAAATTGCGTCTTCCATTACTATTATCGTAGCGTTAAAAAATGGAGGCTGGGCGGGAACGAAAGGGGTGAGAGAAGAAGGGGGGAATCGAGCCCAAATATGGAGTCAGACCCGCGGTCGCTCCATCATCAAAAAAATAAAACAGCTCGTCTCCTCCTTCTATTTATTCCCACCGCGCTGGGACGAAAGGGTTGGGTTGAGTTGATTGGGGCGCCTGCGGCGAAGAAATCCCTCTTCTGGTTGGTCCCCCATTCATTGACCCGACGCGGGCAGCAACCCTTTGACTCTTTCCTTCTCTCCTTTTCCCCGCTCCCCACCTCCAACCGGCTTTTTTTTTTTTCATGGACCCAACATCATTGCTCGCTTCCGCTGCTAGCAGCTGGTTGCAAGGATACACACAGCACACAACCTTGCCGTGTTTGTTCCTCATCCGAAACCCCTTCCCTTCTTTTTATATCTCGCGGGTATCACGTGTGTTGCGGCAAGCCCCTCCTTTTTCCTTCCCGTGCCCACCCTTGCACACGCCAGAGAAAAAATATCGATCATCCGACTGCGTTTTCCGTCCTGCTGCGAGACTATAGCTTTCGGCAGCTAAACTTCAACTCCTTCTTCTCTACTTGATATCAGAAAATATGACTTTGGAAACTCTCGATCTTTCGGTATTGTTTGTCAGCTGTAAAAGGAACCTCGTGCGGGTCCACCCGTCGAAAGAGAGGAAAACACAACTGATTTTGAAAAAAGAGAGAACACATGGTTATTGGTAGCGTTTCCCAGGAAAACTAGCAGAAACTATACACCGGACTTTCATATTTTCTGCCAGAAACTTCAGCAAAAAGGTTGCAAAAACGATCGTAACCACGCGCGCATTTTATTCTTTTGTATACATAATTCAAGATTATCTCATAAATTCTGAAAGTTTTCTCGCAAATGTTTTTAACCCAATGGAAAAAGAATTCACTGGTTCGGGAATGACGCAATTCAGATGTTCTGCCTCAATGCCGCACAGTTTAACAAAAAAGGATATTTATGCATGCAGTAAAAGTACACAGAACTGAAACAGGAAGAGGAACTTGTCTTCAATAGAATACAGTAGTCATTTTTAATTTTCACCGACATTTTAAAGAGAAAAATATGGCCGCCGATCTGAAATATCGAACTGGAGTTCTAAAACAAAGGAATAATTTTTCTCGATTTGGTGCTTGAAAATGCTTCGTTGGCGCGTGAAACAAGGAAAACCGTTGTATGGTATGCTGCTGACCAGGAGTACCCGACTTTCCAAGTGCTTGAGTGAAAGAGATAAAGTTTGCAAGGACACGTTGGGGGAAAAAAAAGCTCAAATTGAGGAGTTATTCAGGTACAGTACAGTACTGCGGTTCACAGTCTCCGGGACGAATTCTGCAAGGAAACAAAATCAAATATACTGGAGCATCGTGGAATTTCGAGTGGATCGACAGTGGTATGCGCAAAATCGCTGGCACTTTCAGGAATTTCAAGAACAAAAATCGGAACGACGTGGAACAGGATCGGAGAATTCCTTGTGCACGTCCAACCGAGGAAACGATGCTAATCTCACAGGATCTCGGCGGAATTTCCCCCCTTTCTAGCAGCTTTTTACATCGCCCTACTTTGAGCATCTTGATGATTTCTCCTTTAAAAAAAAAATAAGTGAGTCGCATGCGATGGGCGAGGCAATAATCTCGCATCGGTGCTCACGACCGTAGCAGCTGAAAAGATAAACTCTATCTTGGTCAACATTATGCCACTAGTTGTTTCTCTCTTGAGAGACATAAGAAAAGGTTTGATTTTTCATTTTTAGTAAATGAGACAGCCATTTTGGATTCCTTCTCTCAACTCGAAGAAGAAGCGGCTAAAAACCCCTGAAACAACAACAGCACTGGTGTATGATGAGAGTTTGAAAGGCATAACATAAAGATAAAATCTCATTACGACAATTGTACTGGAATGGAATTTCATCTGTCTATAATGAATCAATAAATGGCAAACGTGCTATCCCTCATCTGTAATTCTTAGTGATTTCGTTCAAGTATGGTGAAGTTTGTAAGAATTCAATCTTATTCCAGAAAAACGGTGCACCAAATTTTCTCGAGAAACTCGACCGAGACTTTTTTTATTGGGTAACTAGGGGATAAAAAAATATGCTCACGCATTTTCACGAAAAAGCATTTACAATTTTCTAAGGCTGTAAATGACGCTGGAAAAATTCGGTCAGGTGGTTGTTGCAACAACAAAGAATTTGTTCCCTACGAGTCGAAAAAAAAAATTAAAACACATGTTTCCACGACAACAGATATGCGCCAGTAAGATAGTTTATATTCTTGAGCAGAAATAGATCGGCTGCATAATCTTTTTTCATGAACAATAAACTCTGGAGCTTCACCCAAAAAAAATCTGTCATTGGAAGAGGTCGTTCAAAGAGTTGTTGGATACGATTTGCGTGGTGCAATAAATTCGGCAAAACACCGGTGTTAAAGACGGAAATTCGAAGCCGGTGAGAGAATTGAAAATTTTCCGTTCACATCCGGGGGCGCAGCTGGGGCCCAATTCCCGAGCGTGTGTTGTTTCTCCTGCCCGCGGCGAGAGTCAGGTTCGAAGGGTTGTGGAGGAAAGGATGACTATGGGTGTCCCGTGTCGGAACCCCATAATCCGTCTTGAATCTGAACGTGGATTATAACTTTTCCCCGGGAGCTTAGTCTGGGTGTACAGTATATATAAGGGCCCCCCTTGCTTCGCTTGATTACTCCGGAGAGTCGGGAACAATAAACGCAGTTGGGGAAGGCACCAGATGACTCCATCAATACGCACTTTGGCAACGCTTCCTGCTGGGGGCACCCCGCATAATCAACCTTACGTGCGACCTTCTTCAAGAGAAGTTTCCGAGTGCAGCGATTGAAAACGTTTCACCGTGATGCTGCTGGATGAGCAGGTTGAAGAGAGATAATTTATTCTTAAAATAGATACACGCGAAATATTGTTGTCACAATCTCAAAGGAGTACAGTACTGTATTATTAGGATCTGTTTTCATAGGTTCATATGCTACAGAAGGAAATTTTCCGGAGTATTTCCCCATGTACAGTACGTTCCAACACGTATAAGATGAACACTTATTATGACAAATGGAAGTCAGAGGCTCAGGTTCAGTGTTTAGTCTATTCATTCCATTTATATGAGTATAATATTCGGAGACACCGTTTTTTTCTGCAAACACACAATGTGAAGTAGGTGATTCTAGCCAACAGTCGAACTTTTGAAGAAAATTTGAAAATACTGTATTATGCTTTTGAACAAAGTCTTACTACTCTCGGATATTTTCTGGGAATCGCTTCAAATTACTGTATTGTATTCTTTTCGCGAATGAGTCTTTTTTGAACTCGGACCTTTAAAAGTTAGCTAAAAAAAAATTACAGACAAAATCAATGTCAATAATTTCCCTCATTTTAAATAACCTTGATGAAATTCGGAAGGTTGGGAGTTCCCTGCTATTTTTAATCAAAATTTTTTTTTCAATGTTTAAATCAGCATGCATTTTTTGGAATTAGGAATAACAATCGGCAAAAAATTATAAATTTCGAGCATTGATAAACATAAAATGATTGATTCATTTCAATTCTTCACTGATAGCAGCATCGAAGTGTTCAGCATTTGCCCTTAAATATTGGAATAGCATAATATGATCTTCGGAATTATTTTTTTTCGCGTGAATGAAAAATTTTTTCCTCGAAAGGCATTCAGAAGAACAAAATCCGCATTCCGCTGAATCAAAATTCGTGGTATTTCATCCTGATTGTCGAGGCATTATTTGAAGAGTTATTTGTACAGTTTTACAGCGACTATTTTTGGAATAAACTAGACGAGCCTCGAAAAACAGAAAATCCACCGATAACCCTCTTCGGAATGACGATGACGTGGCAGAACAAAAATCACACGCTCGGGGTTTCTAAGCAAACAAAAACCCCGAAAGCCAAGATTTCAAACCCAGTGTTTAGCCTTTCGTTTCCTGCCTATTATCGCACAGCACGACGAAGAAGAAAAATAAAATAAATATTCCAGGTGCACAACAACAACTTGGGGAGAAAACCTTCAATAGTTGTTGTGATGCAGTCCCCACGAGATCCCGGTTCCCACGGAAAAAAGCCCCCTTTCCCTCCAACGACCCCCTTGTCCTACAAACCTACTTGAAAAAAACCCCTTTCCCGCATAATATTCAACCCCCCACCTTCTCGCTCTGAGGAAAACAGGTGAACGAGGTGCCCTTGTTGTCGTAATCTCCAACGATTTCCTGAAACCCCTTTATTTTATTTTTTTTGCAAAAGGGAAGTAGGAGGAAATAAGGGGGTCAGCAAAACAATCCCCGGGGGGCTGAAGGGGTTTTAAGTTTCTCTTCCAACGGTTCTTCTCAGGAAACAAAGGATTACCTGCCCTGCATGTCACGAATATTTCAATTCATGGTTTGCATAACCATGGAATTTCCATCAGTTTTCGAATTCCTTGGTGTCAAAATTATCAACAACAATAGTGCAGAAAAAATGTCTCTCAAAAATCCCTCTCAACCCACGCGAAAAAATTAAAGATCCACTAGCTTCGTTGGACAAAAATATTTTTGCATTGTTCTCGATCCGAACCACACGAGAAGCTGATAAACAGTGTGGCAATAAAACGACTAAAATCAAGGCCAAGGCAAGATTATTTCGATTGAAAAAGCGGATGAAAACTGTTACATCAGCCAGAAGACACAAGTCTTCTTTTTCAGAAACGCTCTTCTTTCACAAGCAACGATTTGAGGGTGAATAATCCACATCTGCCATCGTTGGAGTTTTAGGGAGCATTTTCCACTAGTAAAAAGTTGGTAGTAAGGGACAGTTCGCCTTAAGGCGAGATCTGCGACCTATTCTTAGTTATAGCTCTGAGCCAAATTTTAATTTAACTACGTTCCGGATATCGGAATCCCGCGAAGAATCCTTTGCCGCTTTTCCTCGCGATAAAACCTAAACGGCTGACGAATTTCGCTCGCCTCGCGATCCAGCAGAAACCCGTCAGAATCGCATGTAAGATAGCGTTTCATCGCACCTATCCCGAGATTACACGTCAGGGCCGTCAAAACGAGACCGAACTGGTCGTCAAACAAAAGAGCCCCGCAACAAAACGGAAAAGGGTGTTTGTAAGACATCCCGAGGATAATAACGACTTCCCGCCAGCAGAATTTCTTTTCCCGCATTCCGACTATTAAATTACACACCCGGCATTCACCAACTCATTCCAAGAATAAACCCCAAGGAATTTGTATTCCCGATGGAAGAAAATNTCCCGAAGATAATAACGACTTCCCGCCAGCAGAATTTCTTTTCCCGCATTCCGACTATTAAATTACACACCCGGCATTCACCAACTCATTCCAAGAATAAACCCCAAGGAATTTGTATTCCCGATGGAAGAAAATGCCCAATTTATTGACTGCGCTTTAAAACTCGGGAAAAGTACACGTGAGATATATTCCAGAATAAACTACAGGCTTCAGAACGTGTGGCCTATGAATCTATGATCAAGATCATGCAAATTTGAAATGTCAAATGAAGGGGCAGAAAACGGACAAAAAAAATTCTGCCATGGAAAAATCGCGCAGTAAATATTGTCCTAGACGATTTTTTGTGGGTTTATCGTGTCATTTCATTATTTTATGAATTTGTGGCCTATCACATGTACTCCGAATATTAATTGAAAATTTGATTGATATTTTGAAGCTCATTTTATGCTTGTAAACCTGATTTTATTTTATTTTCCCCCAATTCTTCTGCAGTCTGCGCATAATTTTTTTCGGGTGAAATCAGGTCACGTATTTTGGTTCACGAATTTTGCACTTAAAATAAACTCTTTAAATTTCGAAAGACTGCAAAACCGCACTGCATCTGTACAACAAAAATGACACAAGAAAATTCGCAACACGCTTCAGCTTGAATCACGATTTTCACGGCACTTACAAATCACGCAAGAGTAAATAAGGCACAGAAGTAAACGAAGTGCAAATTCAGAGCAGGTCGACGACCTGAACTACAAGCTATGACACCATGTTACAAAATGAAAACGCGTTTTTTTTCCACTCAGGGTCAGTAGGGGGAGAATGAAGATTTTTTTTGCTTTCAAAGCAAGCATTTGAGTTCAGTAACGCGGATGCGCGAGTGAAGAAGTAAGACTTGGAACGATCGAGACGAAGAGCGGCGATCAGGAACGACGTCAACGTCGACGACGACGATGTCGACGTTGAAGCAGCAGTACAGGGAGTGTGGAGAGAGAATTTATCAGAGCGTGTTGCGGCAGCACTTTTCTCCACCTCGTCAATCCTTCTTCACAGAACCGAGATTATGCGAAAACGTAAGACAGAAGTTTAATACGAAATTTCACAGAATTCCGCCGCTCCAGCTATTTAAGGTCAATTACAGATATTTTACGCATGTACCACGCACACTTTTTTTCCCCCTGCGAAACTGGGTCAAGAGAAAAGGTAGGTATTTGTCCGAAAAGCACAACATGGATAAAGATTTAGCTTGCAAAAACCTTTTGCATCGATGAATTTTTTCAAAAATGTCGACGAGAGACTTTGTGAGACATTTTCCTTTAGATTTCATTTGAGCTGGTCGCTTCTTTAACTTGGAAATTTTGTCTCAGGATTTTTTTCTTCGGGTTTGCTTATTTAGCTTTGCGAGGTTTTTTGCACGTGATTTTTTTGTTTCGGTATTTGTACACGGAGGGCTTTGGCGGAATATGTATTAAATTACATTTTTGCTGGACGTTATTCTTACCCAGTGGTTCTGAGCTGAATACATTTTCTTGGCTGGTAGAATGTTCAATTTAGCAATTATTCATTTTATGACACACTTGGTAATTAATCTACCAACGAAAAATCCACATCATGATTCGACGGAATTTTCTTCAGACCTAAGCGTTTATGCAGCCTCTTTGCTCGAATTCCGAACCTTTCTAGTCCCTGGTGGACCGCTTTTGGTATTCCAACCCATTTTCCATTGTCGTTTTTGGCACGCCTTCTTCGGGTGATTATTATTTTATTCCATTTGCTAATTTTTCGTTTCACTAACGAAAGGGAGAATTTATGCTGTTGTAAAGTTTTTGAGAAGACCGAAAGAAAGCAAGTCGCGTGTCGGGAAGACGAAATGTACCTGATAAATCTCACAGGGCCAAAGCTTACAATGCCTGGATGCGGCCCGGATTCCAGAAAAGCTCAAGGGGGCAAATTCAAACACCGGAAACCTGGTGGAGATAATAAAATGCGGTGAAACGGTTCCTGCGGGAATATTTTTCTCCTATCCAACAACCATTTCGCTGCATATAAGCACAGGGAGAGAGAGAGAGAGAGAGAGAGAAAAAAATCTACGAAGATTTTCGCTCAACTGAGAAATATAGCAACTTAAAAGTGGACCGGTTGTAAAAAACAGCAGAAAGTTGCATAAAAGTCGGTGAAAGAAACTTTACTTGTATCTTTTAATGTCCTTCAACACGATGGTTCGAAAGCCATCATAAAGGAACACAGCCGTATATCACTCAGAGTCAGACCCGAACGGGTTTACTTGCTGTATTCTGGCTTATTCGATGACCACCCTAAATGGAAATTCGGGGACTTCAATCACAATTTATTCAAGCGTTTTAAAGTTTTAAACAATAATTTGATGCAGTCGGAATATCAGCTTGCCAATGCAGTAATTCTGCATCAAACGTACATCGGGCTGGACTATTCATTTTCCCCCCTTACAGTATATTAAACGTTTTCAAGTTTAACATACAGTATTTTGCTTACCATAATTTGAAAATAATTAATGACGGCATTCGAACGTAATTCACATCAGCTCTGCTTCTTAAAGACACGTGCGTATTAGAGGTTTCAGTCCGTGTATTTTTTTCCTTCGATGAAAAAGTCTTAGAAATGACTTGTCCCCAGAAGAGCGACTTTAGTTGAATTCATGAAATCCGGGATGCTTCTTCAAGTGTGAACAGTGAAACTGCGATGGGAAAAAGCCTGAAGAAGGAGATGGAAAGGAAACATTGCATAGAAGGCGGCATGTGAGTGAGTATGAGGCAGATTTACGAGGTTCTCTTAGGGAAATGAGTCGTTTGCAGCTTGGTCGGAGCCTCAGCAGCAGCAGCAGCAGGTGTGACCACGATGCGAACGAGTTGATGGGCTGATAAAGCCCCAACAATTGCCCGCGAATGGGGCGGGTTCGATTTTCCTTTTCCCCCCTTTCTGAACTATACGAACTGATTTCGGGCCGCGTTTATTCGCCCGATCGCGTGTAGTCGGCCCTTCCTTCCTCGAATTGCGTGTGTGTGTGTGTGTGTGTTGGGTGCCAGGGTCTCGGCAGGGTAAGTCATTAGCCGTGACTATGCCACGGGCGACCCCGAAGGAATATTTTCACAATTTCTCCCTTTTAATCCATCAACACTTCGGTAACTTCTGGCCCTTTCCCCAAAGACAAACATCTTTTCAATGAAGTCAGAATAAACGACTCTTTGAAACTGAACAGTTCGAATATTACTTCGCCTCTTTAAAACGGTAAAAATAATTATTCAATGCTCCACGTGTCGCCTGTTGAAATTGCTTTTTTCAACGCAGTCCCTGAGAAACGTCGCTAATTTCATCAACACAATTCGAATGCTTTTGAAGAACATTTTGAGCAATCGAGTAATACAATCCTAGTAATATTCTTCACTATCTCCCAGAGAGTCTGTCGAACATCCAGTCCAGTCAGAGTTCCATCTATAAAATTACCAATTACAGTACAGTAATAGTTCATTATAAATTCTGCATATTCTTAATGAAAAATCTAGAACCTTGAAAATTCTCGAAAACGTTAACAAAATTATTATCATCGCTGGTGATTCAATTTACCCACACAAATATAACTCAAAATAGTTTTAGAATATTTTTGTTGCAAAACTTCAAGTCGCTTCATAGTTTTCATCATTGGATCGTGTTCACGCATTCCAAGTAGCCTGACTAGACTGAACATTCCATTCTGTTTCATAATTCCACAACTTTGACTGGTTGACACCTTGCAGCCGTTTTATAACTCATCTAAACGATTTTTACGGACATTTACGCATATATTAAAGTGCTTTTGTCCAAATGATTGGTCGATGATAGGAAAATAGCGTAATTCACGTTTGGATTCCACGATATGACGACTACTCGGCTTTCTCCTAGTAAGTTAAACGTTGTGAAAGGTTCTTCGGTAGCCTGGATGATTCGTGCTCATTTATTACATTATACTTTGTCTATTTTTTTAAAGATGAAGCAATGATAAGGGACTTTTCCGATGATGCAGGGTTTCAACAACAAGGTATTGAGGGAATTTTCAGACGACCCTAAGCGATCGCAACTTTGAGAATGGTGTGACGTCGAGTAAGTCACGAAGTGACGGGGACGAGCGGAAATAGAGGGAAAAATGTGCTCTGAGATGAGATAAGCATGCGTGATGGACAGCTCGGAATGCGTGCGCGAACGCGAGCGAATGGGTTGAAGGGGCCCGGCTCTATATAGCCCCATCGCAATTTCTCCGTTCCTCATTCATCCTAACCCTGTCTTCTTTTTCCTGGTTCAGAGGAAAAATAAATAAATAAAAATTAAAAACAAAGCCTGACTTCAGTTCCTGTAGGAAGAATTAACAATAACGTGGAGAAATTGATAATTTTGAGGTAGACAGCTGACCACGACTCTTGAAGCTGGAGGTTGTATAGGGATAAATCATTTGAGGACAATGCGCCTTCTTGTTTTGCCTTTAAAACTGTTTCCAGAAGATGATCATCTCAAGACTAGAGTCTGTACAAGAGAAAGTTTAAAAAAAATCCCAATTGTCTCAAGAGTTTTTTTTTCTCGGAAGAACAGGCATAACGTGTTGGTCAAGCGCAAGTGTAACACGAATGAACAATCATTGCTTGAAAATACTGTATTATACACCTCAATTCTGATAAGTACCAATTACAGCAACATTCTTCATTTCCTACGAAGCATTAGAAGTTTTTACATTAAAAGATTGCAAGAACCGAAACGAAATGCCGCCGAACGAAATTTTACTGCACGTTTTAGCAGTACAGTAATATGTTCGGAACCTTATTTTTTACGGGCTTCAAGTCTGTACATGTTCGGGCGGCCAAGGTAATGTTAAAATTTGATTTAATACCCGTTTGATTCAGTTTAATTTAAAGCTACAGTATATGTGTTTGCGAGCTAATTTATATTGGAAATTTGAATAAAGATCGTAAAAAGATTCAACTGCTGCAAGAAAAAACGGGATCAACGAAGGAAGGCCCGGATTAAATTAATTCCGCTTCGACAAAACGATTGTTTGCCAAACATCCCATGAATCAATTTCGATGAATTCTACGGTCATGGCTGATATAATTGCTCGGGGAAGCAGACCAAATCCTTCACACCTTAATCTATGAAATAAAATGAAAAAAACCACGGGGGTTCAAAAGAAGAATCGAACAGGTCGACCCCAGTGGGGAGGAATGATGGGCACAAGCCATCGCGCGTGCGCGCAGACTTCAAAAGCAATCCCCAAATGTTTTTCATTTTTTTATCTCACAAAAAATACCGTTCATTGATCCATGGCATCATTTTTTTACTGATTCGGCATCATATTTTAATCTCCCGCAGCTGTGGGGTCGTGGGGCGGCTCGAAAAGGATTCCACGTGAATGGAAATTCTCCGAAGTTTGGTCCTTGGATGCAATAGCCCCATTTCTAACCCAAAATGTTCGCAATATTTTGGATGGGTTTTTTTGGTAGCATATGGAGAATTTTAAGGGTTCCTGAAAAATGATGAAGTTTTCAGAATTCAAACAAAAGCATTTTCCAAATACTGTGTAGGGTATCTGCACTTCTGTACACAAGGATACTTTCGGCAGCTTTAAATTTATTGCATCTAAATAACTGAATAAAAATTCGAATTATTCAATTCCATGTAAATCAAATTGCATTTCATCCATTTTGGGCGTCACAGTAAATGGGCTTTCCCCAAAAGCGATAGACATTTTTTTTAATCGAGCCGGAATTCGAAAGATTTTTTTTTACTTTTTATTAACTACAGAAATCTGCCATGAATATCACATTTTTTAGATTTACGGAAACACTGAAAACAAACTCAAAAATATAACAGTCCACAATCAAGTCTTTATTGCCGGTTAACCGTAAATCACGAAGAATATATCGATTGATTTAGTTCAACTGTGCAAATATTTTTCTTGATCCCTTCGGTTTCGCTCGCGGAAAGAATCAGTAAAATTTTGACGGGTTTGCATAAAATCTGATAATTTCAGAATGACCCATGTTCCCGGGGCGCATGGCAACCGAAAACACAAAATCCAGACAACCTGGCAAAACCCAAGCTCAGAGGGGTCGTGTTTGAGGAGTTTATTTCCCCGCAGGGGGTGCGAAAATGGAACCGGTGCCAACTGAAAATCCGTCCGCGTTTTCGAGTGCTAACTGTCAACACACACCCACACCCACGCACGATTATCGGGCTTTCTCTTCTTTATTTTTTTATTCTTAAATCCGTAAGCTGAATGGGGATCCCAAGTGCATAAATCCAGATTTGCTGGGGGTCGTGCAAAGCCGAGGATATTCCCGGTAAGGAACTGTCATCAGCACACCACAGAACACCCTTTTTTTTTTGCCAGCAGCCGTTGCTGAAGCGATGAATCTCTCGGGCCAGGTGAAAAAAGTCAGTCATCAACCCTATTCACTAAGCTTTCCTATAATTCAGTAAATAATTCCGGGAAAATCCTGATTATATTAGGAGCATAGGCTAAAATTTTCACTGAACGACATACTCCGATAGATGAACTACAATATCTTGACTCTTCATCTTCGCGAGAAAAATCAATCCGAAATCTCCACGAATCATCGAAGAGGTCCCGATTGGATTCAATTAAATATTCGAACGCTGTACTGTAATTAAATTCACAAACGGATGGTTGCTGATTTTGCGTTGACTGTGTTGTCATTATCAATCAGCTTGAAACTTTGCGATATTCCACAAGAAAAATTACGAGCACATTGTCTTCGGGTTAAATAAAACATGTCCCTCGAAAAATCGTCACCGAATTTCTCATTCGATTTGGCCGGGAATTCCTGTGTAAAAATCCCTCAAATTTTTCAGAATCTGAACATGCCTAAATTGTTCCATGAAGAAAAATGGCGTTGATGATGATGCTCTCAGAGAGTAAATGCTCTCAGTTTTCTAAGAATAAAAAAAGGAACTTTAGAATTCATGACTCCAACACTGACAGTGTCATTCCATGCATCCGGCGAACCAAAATTGAAAAATACGAATTATTGCTGAAATTTAAAGAAAATGTTGACCGACATCTTCACAAATACAGTATCCAGACAGAAATATGTAAAAGAAAAAAAGTTCCATCGGATAATACATTTAAACTTCGGCTGGAAAACATCCGACTTCCGGATCATATAGTTGAAATCATTCCACACAGGTGACGCTTCTCAGTGCCATGCAAATGCTCATCTCCTTGGACAGATGTCGTCGGTGCAGCGCAACAAGTACAAGGGAAAACTGTTTACCACCACGGTGCCTTCGCACAAGCTGGGGGTCATTTGTCGACTATTGAGCAATGCAATCGACTGTGTTTCCTGGCCATAAAAAATAAAATTGCCCAACTGCAACAACAACAACAGCAGCAGCAACAGCCACCAAGAAGGGAACAGCAGAAACAAAAGCGCACAACAGGGTGAGACACAAGTCGGTTGTTTCTTCCACCCTCTGCCAGGTGGGTACGCATGTACCAGGGCATTAGGGTTCACTTCAAAAATTTCGTCATTCCTGAGTTTCCCCTTCTTATGGACTCGTTTGTTGGGTCGATGGAGATGAATGGCATATTTACATAGTGATATTCGATCATTTTTTGTCCCTTAATCGCATTTTTGCCCACCCTGGTTGAATTAAAGAGGTAGAGTGAAACCAATCATTACAAAATGCAGTAAATAAACATCATTCGCTCGTTCTGTGCATTTGCAAGAATTCCAAATTTTCACAATTCTTCTGAAGAATTTTTCAACCCGTCTTGTACGCGATGTCCGAGAGCTGAAAAACATGCTCCAATAAAGAAAAGTTTATGCACTTCTAACTTAGGCAATTTTTAGGCCAGTTATGCTGAATGAAAAGAATACAGGAAATATTATTACTGCAGTGATTTAGAAGTCATCAAGTCACGGATGGTATCGACTATCGAGCAATAATCTAAACAGATCAAGATTCAGAAAAAAATTTCTTCCTTTTACGATAAACGGGGACGATCTATTGAATCCACACTACAGTGATATTTCTCGTATAAAGATTTGTTTTTGGTCTCAGAAAACCGTCTATAACAGTTTACGCAGCTCCACTTCAGTCTTGGGCAATAACCTCGTCGGCAAAATTTTATTTTTTTCAACGAGAATCTAAAAGCTATTATCCAACGTTCATCATTAATTGATCCTGGAATCTTCCACAGATACTCAAAATGTATCATCAAAGGTACAGGTAAACTTTCTGCGATGATTTCGTCTACAGGGATATTTTCGAAGGACTTTTTCTTGGGCCCAGGTAACAATTTATCAAAGTGTAACTTTCGTCAAAACATGCTTCAAATTGTCATTGATTTTCCAATAATTGAAAGGATCCTCCATAGGAAGCGTAGACACCCAAAGGTCTCGATTTCGAGATATAGATAGACTTCCTACAACGATTTCGTCCACATCGATACAGTATTCAACAAAAATGTTCATGTTCCCAGCAAATCGTCCCATCAAAATGTATGCAGCTCCATCAGAGCAAAAATTTCTGCACACCTCTTCTCAGCGAAAATTTCGAAGTTCCAAATCAATAAAGTTTGTTTTCCGTTTCTTTATTGATCCAGAAATTGTGCGGAAGTCCCTGGCTAAAGCCCAAGTACTCAAGTAATAAAAAAATGTCATTTCCAGACACAGTTCGACTCTTTCCCTTGATTTCATCCACAGCAATATTCTCCATGCGACGTTTCTCTTCATCTTTGTTCCAGTTAACCATTAATTAAAGTTTATCAACCCCTTTCGCTATAAAAATCATCTTTGCAAAAAAATGTCAACGAAATTTCCAGGTTGCGAAGAGATTCAGACAAAACTTTCGAACCATCCCCCGGAGCGTGAAAGAAGCGTAAAAAATAATCTTGAGGAATAGAAAAATAAAGGACTAGTCCCGCAGTCTTGCGAGAAAACAGACGAACAAGAACAGGACCGGGGAGAACCAGCAGAGAAGAAGAAGAACTGCATTTATCAGTCAGTCACTCGCAGCCAGAGGGGAGGGAAAAAGATTGTTGTAGGAGGGATTGTTCCGTCGGCGACCTGGACGAGTACCCGCACGGCATTCCGGAGACACACACACACACGGGTTCTTTTTTGAAAGTGGGACGACGACCCCGTCGAGAGAAAAATAAAATAAATAAAAAACAGGGCCATAAATTGCTCCGCTTCCTTGTGCATCAAGGGTCGGGATCTGCAGAGTGGGAGGGAGAAAAAGATACGAGCCAGAAAAGCCGTACGCAGTACGTTAAGGACGGACACTGACGTCGAAAAATGTGCAGCGTAATCAAAATAACTCGGCTTCGGGATTTTTCGACCAAGGAGAGAAGGCATATACACGCTTGCATTTTTTATTTTATTTTTTATTCCTCTCTATCTCTCGTTTTGGTTTTTTTTTTTTCTTCAGCCAGGACTCCGCGCATTCCTTCATGGCCCTTATTCCATCATTTTTCTTTCCTTCCAGAACAAGTACGCTGGTAATTTAAGCGCCCTCGAAGCACCGGGTCTTGAAATACCGTTCGATGCGATGACACTGAATTGCGTCGTAATTATCGCAAATGGTGGGCTTCGAACAAGATAGACTCCTTGTCGAGGTCTCATTGAAGAGCCATGAGATAAAAATCCGTCTTTCCAAGAGAATATCCCTGGCCTCCTGTCGACTACGAATTTTAGCTGATAATGAACCATGTTCTAACTGGTTTCGGAAACTGCGAGTCATTCCTCGACAGTTGAAAGCGGAGAACTGCGGATTATCTTCAAAATCTTCACCGTTTTCGAATTTGGCGCATAAAATCATCAGGAATTCGCAGCTACAGTATGTCCAAGTTTACTGCATTGTCCAAAAATATTTCATATTCAAAATATTCGTACAGTATATCATTTCACCACTTCGTGTGAGTTTAAAGCCCAGAATAAACTAAATACAGTATACGCAAAAAAAAGCGAAACTGATGATTCGACCCTCAAACCTGGGGAACCATCTCATGATTTGATTCTTCCGGTATAGTAGCTTCTTTTTTTTTAGCAAGAGTAAGTGGCGATTATCATATCATTTGTGAGATTAATGTCACCAGAAAGGAGAAACAATTCTACATTGGAATGCATTACTTTTGGGGGACGCAGAATTTTCGAATCACAACTTCAGGCACTTGCTGAACCACCAAAACCTTTTCCGTGCACAACGAGATGAGTGAAAAGCACGAAAAATGTTTTGCATTCGCCAACGATTTTTCCTCAGTTTGAAAAGCTGAAAATTGCTGGCGCTCTTTTAAAAGTACTGCATTTGAGGTAATGCAATCTCTTGAGTCTTGACTGAAGAAGCTATTAAATCGATCCCGCAACTCATCGAAGGTCCGAATGTCAGCTGTTATTGGTAATTACGTTAAAAATAATTGTCAACCGCACATTTGGGGAAATATAAGCAAAAACGACGTTTCCTTCCTAAAGGAACTGGGATATTCGCAAGTTGCACAATAGAACACGAGCCAGGTTATGTCTTCCCGACAGTGAACCGAAAATGTTCTCCAGGCATAATCTCTCATCTTGCCGACGTTGGTACACCGCCCACATCCTCCCTATGCATTTGTCTTCCAGGATCTCGGCTTTTCAAGTCCGATTAGGTCGATGAGCAAGAGCACTGCGACAAACAAAGCCCTCACATTCAAAACAAACGTCCACTTCGCGATCTTTGTTTATTTTTATTTTTTCTGCTTGGAAAATTTATCGGCCCGTCAAACATTCTTATCCTGTGCACTCCGATCAGGAAATCCTATCTCGAGACAGGCTGAGTTTGATTCGTATTTCTTGTCCTTGTTCTGGTTATTGACGGTATTATACCGCTGTATTTTGGGTATCCACTTGAAATTCGATCATTTTGAGCAGAGGATATGTAAAAAAGATCCTTTAAAATGTTCCTAATACGTATGTTTGCTTGCGTCGTCAATTTCTGAAGTGATCATAGATCATCTTAGTGATTCCAACAGGAACCTGATACCGAATTTTGCATTGCAAAAACTGGTTAAACATTTTAGACAGTCTCGAAGCATGCAGCTTTTTTACAGAATCCTTCCAGGAATTTCCACGACCCTTTTAGCTGAAGCCTCTTAAAATGATCCAGAAACACTTGAAACAAGAATGAGAGGCACA
>CAJPEX010002547.1:0-38177 GCA_905338405.1 Notodromas monacha
AAAGTTTCGCCTCGGGGTACTTCCCAAGTATTGTCATATTGTCACACTGATAACAGTATAAAAAATATATTCTTCATATATTTAATTGGGGAATACTGCAGTAGCATCCATCACTTTCACCCCCTTATTTATTTTTGCATAAGAACCACATTTTTCCAGAGTTTCAATATGATGCTCTAATCAGCCCACCAATCTAAATATAATAAATAAATTTGAATAACAATAAGAGTTATTGCTGGTCTGCTTACTATAATAAAATTACAATTCTTTTAAAAGCATCACAGAAAAACATTTTTTACAGGGTAAAATACGCTTTTAAAAGAGTCACAAGTTGACTCTTTCAAAAGCATCAAAGAAAAACATTTTTAACAGTGTAAAAAATGCTTTTGAAAGAGTCAAAATGTGACTCTTTCAAAAGCGTCACACAAAAACGTTTTCAACAGGGCAAGAAATGCTTTTGAAAGCATCAGAAGCTGATGCTTTCAAAAGCGTCATGGAAAAACGTTTTTAACAGGGTAAGAAACGCTTTTGAAAGCGTCAGCCTCTGACGCTTTCAAAAGCTTCACAGAAAAATGTTTTTGACCAGGTTAAAAACGCTTTTAAAAGCGTAAGACTCTGACGCTTTCAAAAGCATCAACTAAAAACGTTTTTTACCCCATCCTAACTGCATCAGGAAAGCAGATCCCTCCTTCCATCCAAAACCGTTTGACCGCCATCTGAAACAGCCAGGTTACGTGGAAAAATTGCCGCTATCTCAGGCGGCAGTCTGAAATTTTTGCTGGGACTGGACTGGTGCTGTAGGTAACTGTGATCCCTTGGTTGTTTTCTATACCTTGTGTGGCGTTTCCATTCTCAGCTTGGCTGTTGTTACCATTTGGTGGTTGTGGTCATTGGTCTGGTCTGGTGCATGTACATGGCTAGTGGGGGCCCCCTGGTGAAGGAAAAAGGTTTGTGATGGGCCATGTGCTTACCACCAATTGCAGCCAGTGCTGCCTTTGGGTTGTTTGGCGCAGATTTGGTGTGAATGTGCAGATGGCCATCTCCAAAGCAGAGGCTGGCTCCTGGCATGAGCTCTCATCCTTTGGGGATCAATGAGCCAACCAGATAGGGTCACGTTGATCTTGTAGCTGCTGGAGTTGGTCTTAATGCCGCATCAGCAACAGCCATTACTCCCAGAGCGTGATTGTTTGGTGCGAGGGGGCAGAGAGATCTTTGGCATTATTGGTTCCAATTGGGCAGAGTGCTGAGATGTGTCTGTCTTCTTCTTACAGATTTTCAGAGCAACTCCTGTACCACAAAAGAACAGAAAGTGCAAAACACTGCAAAGCAAACCAAACAAACCAGACAACAGTGCGCATCAACTCTGGTTTCTACTGTTCCGGTCACAACGTCAGCCATTGGATTTTGGATTGTCTGCAACAAAAAGGAAAACACAATGGACGCTGACCACAATGGACCCACCACAGAAGCAAGAACATAGCAGGGATCCCCCTGCAACTCCAAAAAGATGCATGTTGGAGGAGGACATCCTGGAGAATGGCATATCAGGTAAGTGACACCTCCCAACATTGTGATTGTCTTGGGTATTCATCTCTCTGTTCGAATTTTCATGTCAGATGACAAGGATGGGACGCCCCCAGTCCTTGTGATTGCCAAAGCAGCACCTCCCAAGACTGCGCCCATTGAGGCAGCAGTGGAGATGGCTGTGGTGCCAGCAGAAGTGGTTGTGGTGTTGCCACCAGGCATGCAGCTCCCTGCCATTGTTGAGGCCAATGCCGCCTTCCTGTTGGGACTGACGGAAGATGGCTGGCACTGGCTGGTGTCCTTGCTGCCTGTTGCAGCATTGGCAGACAAGGCCAGTGCTTGGCGTTGGCTGCTCAAAGAGAGGATGGTTGATGAGACAGCCGCCTCGGAGGTTGCACATCAACGGCTAAGTTCCATGCAGGCATTGGTGCATGGCATTACGATTGCCCTGCAAGTCACCAAGTTGGTTGGACATTGACTCTGCTCCGTGGAGGCAGAGATGATGGCTTGTGAGCAGGAGCTCACTTGTCGCATTGCGGTGCAGTTCCAGGTTGCCACACAAGCAGTGTTCAGGACCCTTGGACAAACATTCCTGTCAGGGGGACAAATCTATATAGATGAGGACAATATTGTCATTTGTTGCAAAGGTATGAGTACCCCCTGCACTTTGCATAGTGCCCTGCTCTTCATGCAGTGGTATTTTGACACAGGGCCGCTTTGGATGGCGTGGCTTGCCACAACCCCTACCATGGAGTTTGTGTGGGGACCGGCAATGGACTTAGCGCTGGCATGGTACACCAGGACAAGACGCAAAGGAGCGCCTATGGCTTGGCAATTGAAGCGGCATTGGCTGCGACAGTGGCTGCTGCTCAAGCAGCAGCTCCACTGACAGCTCTGCCATGATGGCAATCAATGCCACATTGCGAGCCATCAACAAGCCGGATGGCCAATGCAGTGCCTCCACCGCAAGCGCCATCACCAGAGGTGGTGATGTGCGGTGACAAGCTGGATGTGGAGATGATAGACACCCGCCCGGTAAGTCACTTGTGCAAGACTCGGCAGAGCCATTGATGACCTTGTTTGCATTTTGCAGTGACCGATGTCCTGGAGGCTGATTTATTTGGGGTGCTAGCCAAATTGTGGTGCTTCAAACCAGAGGATTTGGTAATGTACATTGCAAATGTATGTCAGCAACAAGGTGCTTTTTGGGACCACTCCAGATTCATGAGGAGCCCGCAATTGCCAATGCCAGGATCCACGGTATCTGACTATGGGTTTTGGTGCATGCAGCATTGGATCCCGCTTATTCTGAGGGGTTTCAGCAACGGGAGGCAATCAATGCTTGTAATTGGCGACTTGCTCTTGGCAATGGCCCAAATCCTGCAGGAGAACTGCTGCTTCTTTGGCTGTGTGTCAGCCAGGTGGAATACTCCTCAGCCAGTGTTTGACTATTCCTACTTGACCAAAGATCTGCCTTTTTCAGGTGAGTCACTCATGGGGCGGGCATGCCTTGGAGCTGTATGTTACAGGTTACAGCCTTCCCTTTCCTGGTTCCAGTGGAGCGTCAGCGGGCTTGCAGCTTTGTGCAAGCGCAATGCAATGATGCCTGCTGATCTTTGTCAGAGGGTGTGGGCTGATCTTTGCCTGCCGCCCAATATGGAATTTGTGGCTGTGCTGGTATGCATAGGCACAAATGATATCAAGCTGCTGGTGTTGCGGGGGAGTTGTCTCCCATTCATGTTGTTCGCAACCTTCTTCAGCCACCTGCAGCTGTATCACGGGGATCTAACAGATGCTTTTGAATGTTCTGCGTTTGTGCTGGGCACATCACCATCATCAGAGGAGACAGATGAGGATGTGCATAGCAGTGAAACTTGCCGCTTTCTAACTTGCTGCACACCCAACCTGCCACAAGCAGTTGAGCTTGCTGCTTTCACAACTTGCCGCAGTGTTAACTTGCCGCTGTCACAACCTGCTGCAATGTTAACTTGCTGCTGTGATAAGTCAGTGCAGGTGGAAGTTGCCACTGCAGCAACTCACCACTATAATGGATTGCAGCCACTTGCCATTTGATATTGTCTAAATTTTCAAGAAAAAAAGGAATTTCCACATTCTTCCACTTCTTAACTAGGCATTCTGGTTTATGCAAACTTTTAGAATATATAGAGAGGGTTTCAATGAATTCCTTCATCCTGAACTAGTACTATTGGTGGCTGAATGATGCGCATTTTATTTTTGATGGTAAGGTTTTTTCCATGTTATTGTATTGTACATTTTTTTCAATAGCAAACATGTTCTGATGTTAATTAGGTTTGAAAAAGTTCTAGAACTGTCTGGATTAATCTTCAAGTACAACATGTTGAAAGAGTGGCAACTTATAAGTACTGCAAGTTGTGACTGTGGTGAGAAATGATAGCGGCAACTTGTTGCAGCGGCAACTTGTTGCAGTGGCAACTTGTGACTGCAGTCACTTCAGGCTTCCGTCAGTTGCAGCAGTAGCAAGTTAGGATGCAGCAAGTTGAAGTGCAGCAAGTTCAACTGCGGCAAATTTCACCTGCACCATAGTGCACAGCCAAGACAGTTACCCCGTGCTCCCTGTGTGGGCATGGCGTGGGCCAACAACAATTGCCCACCAAATTCATGCAGGAGGGCTCATGCTCCAGGCAATGCTCAGTGGGTGGCAGCTGAGGTATGGGCCATTCCTAGCCCATGGACCCAAGGGCACCCACTGCACCTATTATTTGGCTCTAATACCTGGAGGCATCCTTGTGTTGCTCATGGAACAATGCGCCAATTTCCAACAAGACTTTGGCCATTTCTTGCTGCCTGCGGTGGGATTCTTGGCCCAATATCTGATGCTGTCCTGCATTTGGGCAGTAGCAAGGGTGACAGGGGAGGCGCCGGCACTGTATGGCTTGTGCCTGGGGCACACTCCTGAGTGGCGGAGGGATGGAACAGCGATGGACTGAATTCTGCTGTTCTGCAAGCATGAACACTGCAGGGCAAACGGTGTCCGTGCGCCCTGCCCATGCACCTGTCCCTGGATTGAATTGGTGCTGCAGGTGACCCGTTTTTGTGGTCTGCAAACCAATACTGCATTGGATCCTATTGGCCCCTTTGTGTTTTTGCAGCTTTGATGGAACAGGCTTTCTGACCAGCACATATGGCTACACGTATAGCCATGGTGGACTGCAGGCAAAGTGCACAACCCTGGCATTACAACTGGCTGGGTTGCTGCAAGTTGGCACAATCATCATGCACGTGGGACATTGTATGGTGATTGTTGAGACTACGGCGCATGGAGCTTGGGGGGTTGGCGCTCCAGGCCGCGTCTTCATCCTGTATGAGCTCCACTGTGTGCAGTTCTTGCCTTGTTGTGACACAGATATGGATGTTCAAGAGGTTTGTGGGCGCTTTTTGTCTTGGTAAAGACCATGTGTACAAATTGGGCTGCCCACCTGCTTTGAGGGATGTGCCCTTGGATTGCTGTTGTATTTTTTTGATTGGACTTGTTGGTATCTTCCCCTGGGGTTCATTGTGCGGATTCCCACCCCTGTGACCATGACCCCTTCTCATGATGCGCTGTGTTTGGAAAATGTGATTGATGTGATGCATGCTATCAAGGCACAGTTTGCTCAGTGCCTTGCGCACTCTTGTTGTTACTATTCTTGGCATTGTTATGTTGTTGTTTGCTTGCGCAAATGCATGCATGGTGCCCAAGTAGATGGGTGGGTAGAGATGGTTGATCTTGGTGCAGCCAGATTGTTCTTGCAAAACTAATTTGTGATGAACTCAAGTGCGTGTCTGTGGTTATTCCAAATGGTATTAAACTGAGTTACTCTGCACTGCTTTTTCTGAATTCTTGTTAGACCACATGTAGTCTTTGCAGCACATCCAGGAGATTGTCATTTATCTGCTGACCTGAGTGAGCCACAGCCTCCATTGGGTCTTGGGTGATTGCTTGGGAGGGTGCCTGCACAGTGGGTTGTAATGGCGGCTATGTCCTGCAAGACGGAGAGGCGTTGCCTCTGGGCAGATTGGGTTGCTGATCAACCTCTAGTGGTATGAGGTCATCAATGGACTGGCTGTGCAAAATGCAGGGTGTTGAGGTCCCATTGGTCTGGTACTGCCTGGAGACTAACATGTCCACTGTGCAAATCTTCCCATCACAAGGACTAGTGTGTACAGAGACAATTTTGCAAAGCTTCCACTTAAGGCGTGACATTGGCCTGTCACCCTTAAATGATGCAACTTTTGGCAGTGCAACCTGGCCCTCTTGGGGTTCCAGGTGCGTGGGCCCGCAGCCCATGTGTTCAGGAAAGGCTTGCAGTTGGGTAACGTACCCAACATAAAATGTGTGCAAAAGATCCTTCAAGAAATCCATGCGCAGCTTGGTGCGCCACTTGAGGCTTTTTTTGTCTGCATACTCAAAAAATTGTACAGGTGGGGAAAGTAGTAGTACAGATCCCATGCCCGTTCAGTCAAATCATCTTCCCCTGGGTTCAAGAACATGGAGGGGGTGATACAGATTGGATCATTCCAATCAGTTTGTAAATATGTCAATGGGCAGGAATTCAACATCCACTTGACATACTTAATGGCTTTGTAGATTGTGGAGGGGTATTTGCGGCAAACACCTTCAAAGGAGTGGGCTAGGTGCCCTTTAATCATACCCATCATCTGTTCGTAGACCCCCCCCCCCCCCCCCCAGGGTGCACAAGCCGCATTGAAGTGCCACTGGACATGGTTGCGGGCAAAGTGCTGCTCTAATTCCATCTCTTTGGCAAGCAGAAACTGTGTCCACGCTGCCCGGAATGCTGCGCCATTATCCAAGATGAGGGTGGTGGGGCTGATGTCTTGTGAATGGCAAAAGGTGTTGAATGCTGTTACAACTGATCTCAGGGAGAGATCCCTGACAGGTTCCAGGTGCACTGCCCAAATTAAAGGGCAGGAAAAAACACAGCCAGACATAGTTTTTCAATCTAGGGTGTCAAAGGGCCCTGCAAAATCCATGCCTATGGTCTCAAATGGCTTTATGCCCAAGTACCAGTAATGTGGGAGCAGTACCAAAGGTTGCACAAACAGTAGATTGTCAAACTGTTGGCACAGCCATGGGCACTCCTAGATGATGTTGCGCACTGGTCTGCGCCCCCCTTTCATCCAGTAGCAATGAGTATGTTTCTCCAAGATTGAGGTTGTGGAGGCATGATGCCACTTTTTGTGATACAATTGCATGAACACTTGCAGAAGAGGAAAAATATTTCCTGTCTGGGGTACTGGTATGTGAATCAGTTGCTTTTGGGCTTCAAGCCCTCTCCACTGTTGGGGCAGGGGCACATCAGTGTCTTGCTGACTGCAGGACATAATCAAGCAGGTCATGGGGTCCCACCGTAGGTCAGGATGCATCTTGTTCTTATGGTTACTGGTGACATTAGTCCAGGCTGTGTGGCTGTGGAACTTCTGGATGATGCAAACTGCATTGTAGTATGCTGCTCTTTGGCTGACCATCTGCAAACCCTGAAAAAAGGGGTTGATCTCCTCCCTATTGCAGTGTTGTGCCAGATGTTTGGGATTCTGATGGTGGCATTGTACAAGGAACTCTTTGAACCACGTGAGAGCCATTATGGTCTTCTCCACCTTGTCCCAAGTCCAGGAGGTGTCCAAGAGTGACAGGACTGATTGCCGTTTGACCTGATATGCCCGTTCAGGATCTTCCCAATGCTGAGCCAAGTGTGCGTTGACATTAAGTGGCCAAGGTGGCCACTGTTCTCAATGAGGTAGCCACGTCATCTGGGGCTTGTTGTCAGCAGCATCAAAGACTTCCGCCAGATCCCCGTAAATTTGGCCCAACTGTTCAGTGGGCTAATATGTTGGGACACAGTAATCTAAAAGAGTTGTTTCCCCCAAAAATTTGGATTCTTGGGATGAAAAGAGATAGGTTGTAAAACTTGTGAGAAGGGAATCTGTTCCCTTCTATTAAATTCAACACGGACCGTTTGTGTCCTTGTTTTTAGGGGGGGCGCTTGCGCAGTGAGCGTTGAATTTCATGTGTTTCTGAGGTAATTGAGTCCCTCATGAAAAGAGGGGAACCCCTGTTGTTTTTCCGGGGGTCTATCTCTTTTGTGGCTTAACTGCCACCATCTGGTCTGAGCCATATGTCTTTCTGCACGCCAATATTGGCCGCCCTTTCAGAAATATAATCCCCAAAGTTTTTAACTTCTGGGATGACCAATAAATTGCGTCAAAAACATTACACACAATCTGACTCAGAGACAATTTCTCACAAAATCCCCCTCGTCTTCAGGCGGATAGGTTTTCTCAAGGAAAAATGCTGCTTGAAGACAATATAAAAACCCTGAGTCGGGTCTTTGTCTTTCACAGTTTTGAATTTGGTGCGCACTGTGTCAGACAGGGGTCGAAATCTACAGGAGTTATTTCCTGTGGTATCCTCCTGTTATTGGCAAATTGGTTTTTGCACAAGTCTGAGAGGAACTTAGTTGTTCCTCTTGGGAGAAGACCAGCCAAGAAAAAGTGATTTCCCAATTTCAATAGACTCTTGTCCCATCGCGGATACTTTTTATCTTGGGCTTGTTTCAAATTTTGATTTGTGGGGACTCAATCAGTGGCCAGCTGAAGTCTTTCCACTCTCCAGTGGAGGGGCGCATTTTTTGGCGCCCTGGAGTTTGTTTTTTTTTTTAAATAAATTCAAATTTCCTGATTGGGGAGGAAAAAGGGTGCGCACTCTTTTTGTTGTCCTCCCCTTTGATTTTTATTGGTGGTTGTGCGGTTTTTTGTTTGAAATTGTGCAAGTTACTGGCTCCCCAGCGAAGCGGGTGTAAGATTAAGAACACACTTCCCTAGCCAGCCATTATTTGCCAAGTTCGAGTCATTGTGATTTGCTGTTCAGTGAGGTCAACAAGAGAGAGGGAGAGATTTTTAGAATGTACGGTTAACAACTGGGTCCAGGGGTTTGAGACAATCTCAAAGTTTCACCCTTGTGCCTGTTGACAAATAGTGCATTCTTTTTTGTTCTCCTTTATTCTCTTTGTGTCAGTTGTTTGGCTCGAGAAAAGTGCTGATCACAACTTGGCAAAATGGGTTGAGATATTTTTACTGCTCTCACCTGCTTGGTCAGTTGTCAGTTGACGCTTCTCTTTTCTCCAGGAGTTGTCTAATAAATTTGTTTGAATGAAAATTTTGTTTTGAAGAAGAAGAAGAAGTTTTCTTGGGTTTTTAATTTTATGATTTTTTGCTTTGATCTCCCCCTTTTTCAGAAAAGGGAAGTCAGCTTTTGGTTTTAAAGAGAGAAAAAAAAGAAACATGGAAAGTTCTGATGAAATTTCAGCTCAACAAGACCAAGGTCACAACCCAGCAAATAATGGGGGCGTTGGGCTGGGAACCATTGAGGGAAACAGGTTGACAATGCGTTCTGCAACCCATTCTCTCAATGGTTGTGATTTTGAGCTAACGTCCCCCCTGTGTGCGTTTTGAGGGAAGCGTTCCAGGGAACGTTGGGAGTCAATTGGGAGTCCATTGAGAACAACTTGGAGATGAGGGCCATTCTGAAATGCGTTGTAGGTGCGTTTTGGAATGGTACCCCCAACGTTTTGTGAGCAATAACATCTGTGCCCCCATTGAGAGCACTGTTCAAGAATGCAGTGCCAACCTGTTTGGCAACGCATTAAATGTGAAGGATGGAAATAATAAAATGCTGCATGTTATATAATATATATATATTTTATACAATAATATATTTATTATAAATTAACATATTGTAAATCATCATCCTGATTCAAATGAACAAGGTAAATATACTGTATATTTACCTGTATATTTACCAACTGAGCGTTCTAGATGTGCATCGATGTAAATCGATGTGCTTCGATGTGCATCTATGCAAATTGATGTACATTGATGTTCATCGATATACATCGATGTTCATCGACATACATCGATATTCATTGATATGCATCGATGTTCATCGATATGCATCGATGTTCATCGATATACATCGATGTACATCGATATACATCAATGTTCATCGATATACATCGATGTTCATCGATATACATAAATGTGCATCGATGTACATAAATGTGCATCGATGTTAATCAATGTGCATTGATGTAAATCAATGTGCATTGATGTACATTGACGTCCATTGATGCACATTTATGTAAAGCGATGTGAAGCAATGTGCATGTGTAGGTAAAATGTACTAAGAACTTATACAAAGAATTTCAACTGAGCGTTCTTGATGGCAATTTAAATATACTGTATATAATATATATATATATGTATATTATAGATATAACAGTTCCCGCATGTGTTTTGCCTGATGTGAACCTTCTGCTGTCGGATATTCCAAATTATCCGTTTTTTGGCATTTATATATTACTTTGTTCATTTATTACTAATAATACAAAAAAATGCAATATATAATATAAAGTGTAATAGCATTTGCAAGCAACTATAATAATACAAATGAGCTACAGATTCAAAAAATCTTATCATATACATTATTCGAAGGTGATTTCACCGTGAAATAGTGTATCCGATTAGATTTTTTGAGCTACAGATTCAAAAAATCTTATCATATACATTATTCAAAGGTGATACAGTATATCACCTTGAAGTAGTGTACTTGATAAGATTTTTTGAATGTGTAGCTCTATTACATTAAACGAAGTGAAACTTTCAAGATGGTGACGCGCATGCGCACGTACAGATAAGGCTTTCAGTGTAATGGGCGTTTCCCGCCTGTTTTACGAGATGCATAGCAGGACTGTTGAAGGCAGGTTCGTATTTATGTATAGCTATATTCGAACAGTGGCTGAGTGAAGTTTGTTTTGAAGAATTGTATTTGGTGAAGCCCAAGGAAAATTCTTGCTTGTTCCGTGACTTGTGGTGTTTTTCTTTTCCGAAAGGTTCTGAAGAAATTTTGTTCGACGGTCTTGGTCTATGAGTGAAGTTTGTTTTGAAGAATTGTATTTGGTGAAGCCCAAGGAAAATTCTTGCTTGTTCCGTGACTTGTGGTGTTTTTCTTTTCCGAAAGGTTCTGAAGAAATTTCGTTCGACGGTCTTGGTCTTGATGAATTTAAAATATATATCGACTTAGCTCCCTTTTGTGTTCCTAAGTGGGGAATAGTAATTTTTGACTGCTTATTAAACCTCCCAGCATTGAAAGAATCATGATGGTTGTTCGAAGTGCCAGTTGACCAGGATCTCGTTCCATTTCTTCATGGATGTGCCCTGCCATAATGCCCCATGAGATCAGTAAGTGACCTTCTTTGAATGTTTTCGCTCATATCCAGCTCTCATAGCTTTTTTCTCATGTTTTTGGTGATATGCAGAATCAGTATTTGCCTCCGTGCGTACGACACTGCAAGGCTCTCCTATCGTAATGGTGATCCGATGGGAGAAAATTTCATCTACACAAACGGAAACATTATTATCATCCGTTAGTATTCGGGTACTGAACCCAGATCATATGATCAAAACTATCAGGTCTTGTTTGTTCTGTTTCTTGAAGAATCCTGCATTGGCTGACGTTTACACGGAACATTTGACGGCGTTGTTCTTCCGAAGTATTCGTCAAGTACATTCTACATTGCATCTGCAGCTGGTTCGCATGTATTCCATGCCGCCCTGTGAAACTGCAATTCTGACGCCAACGTCTCCGTGAAACTGCGTTGATGATGCCTCTGTGAAACTTGGTATTCCCTGCCACGCGTGAAACTCCTGTGAAACTCCGTTGTCAACGCCGGCGTCTCCGTGAGACTCCGTTGACGATGCATATATGAAACTTCTTTTCCTGGTTTGCAGTATTTCAATTTACCCAGAAAGGAGTGAGGACAATTGTGTGGGGATTTCTTCGTGTGAATGGGGCATGTGAGCGTGCTTTCCCGACTCTTCCACCTCCCACTACAGCGTGGTTTGCAGTATTTCAAGTTCAAGATGATGAAGCAAGATTACGCCAAGTATGTACAATTCGTGCGATATTCTCCAAATGGTTGTTCTGTTTTGTGGGATCTGATCTTTAACTGCGCGATTACAAATTTGTAGTACACTGCTGTACTGATTTTCCCAGAACACCTTGTTCTGGGTGTGAGCGGGTCCTTCTCAACCGTTATTAGGGCTGCAGGGTTGTGTGAACTGTAATGAATATATGGTGATCTAGGTGTACGACTGTTGCTGATGAGTGCGTTAGCTTTAGTTGGTATTTCCTATTCTGCTGGGCTGTATCTCAGTGTTTTCTTGCCGTGTGAAGGATACTGCTCCGAGTGCTCCTCAGCTTTGCCGCACAGCTGCGGACCGCAGATGCTTTTGCACATTAAGCGCTGGACTTGAGTGAGGAGATATCGTGAGTCTATGCTGGTTGCATCCTTGTGCCAGGAAGAATCGGCGGAAGGCTTGGGTTCTAAAAGCTGATGCACTGTCAGAATGTATGGTTGCAAACAGGCCCACCTGTTGGAAAATTTTGTCAAGTTATGGGACTGGGATGACTCCATCTGCGTCTGGCTTGTTTTGCCATCAAGAAGGCTCAGTTGAAATTCTTTGTATAAGTTCTTAGTACATTTTACCTACACATGCACATTGCTTCACATCGCTTTACATAAATGTGCATCAATGGACGTCAATGTACATCGATGCACATTGATTTACATCGATGCACATTTATGTACATCAATGCACATTGATGTATATCGATGAACATCGATGTATATCGATGAACATCAATGTATATCAATGAACATCAATGTACATCAATTTGCATTTGTATAGCATAGATGCACATTGATTGACATCGATGCACATTGATTTACATTGATGCACATCGATGTGCATCGATATAAATTGTGATTTGTATGTTCATTCCTTATTTCCTTTGGAAGGGGTGTTAACCCTTACTATGTCCTGTTTGATTAGCATATTGTCTTGTTCTGTATGTTATTGTCTACTTAATCATTATCTTTTTTTGTTTCTATGGATTTTCAGGAATTTGCAAATTTGCTTAATCTTTGTCAAATACGCAAAGTATGTCTCATGAATTGGTACGTGTATAGTGAAGTGTTCAGAATTGTAGAATACCTTAATATATTCAGAAGGGAGCACGAAAAGGAGAGCAAGCAGTTCTTGGTCATCTGCCATTTTCATACTGCTACAGGAACCTTCTGAAAACGTCCGTATTCCTACTGTTTTTACAAATTGAACTGAATTGAAATATCATATTCTGATTTCCATTTCAAATAGGTTCCAAAATGCAAAGAACCCAGGGGTTTCCTTTTAAACTTTGTCCAACTTTTCCTCTTAGTGTTGCGCAGTACGAAATTTTTGATGAGTACATAGCTGAGATCTTTTTGGAAAAGGGATGTTGGCGTTCTGGGATCATTAAATTACAGTTAGAACCAGATTTAATCAGGCTTCTAGATAAAGATGGGAATGGTGTTGTTTCTTGGTCTGAAACAGATAATTCTTTCTGGGCAAAGTTATCAAAAGTTAAGATTGAATCGGTTAATGATCAGTACTTAGAAAAGTTTGATGAAAAGGGTGTATTTGGAGTTAACAATGTTTCGAGGACTCCTAAACGTAATGAGGCTACTCCTGGGAAAATCTTTGCGAAGATGAAGCGGGATGGGCATATGCACCCAGCAACATTTGCCAGAGAAGATGACCTGATGGATCCTCCTACTTGGAGTGTCACTGGTCCCGAGTCTGCTGTTGAAGAGCTACTGAAGAACTCCTGTTCTGTGGAAAGGAGGCTCTTTTGGTCCAAGTTGGATGACCTGAAGTTTGGTGAGCACTCGGATCTGAGAAGCTATGTCACGGAATTGCATCTGTTAGAAGATGAGGCTGTTCTGAAGGAGCGTCTGGAAAAAAATGTAGAAGAACCTCATGTGAGTATTCCTTAATGAACTGTATGTGCACTTTCTGGACATATATATGGCTATATATATTTTAAGCAGGAGCGCTACAAGATGGATCTCTCCAAGCTGTATGGGAATCAGATTGGGATCCTCTCTTCTGCATTTAAAGATAAGAAGTTGCTCCATGGAATCAACTCTCCATACTACTTCCTGGGCTCCACTGGCTCTGGATTTCCAAACCACTGTGAGGACATGGACCTCATGTCAGTAAATCTACTTGTTGCTGGTTATCCGAAAATTTGGTACGCTTCTTGACCTGTGTTTCCTGGAATGTATTTTTAAATTTTTTCTGTATTTGAATTACAGGTATGGAATTCAGGCAGGTGATGTTCAGAAATTTGAAGTGCTTTCCAAGTTGAAACTTGGAGAAGAAGTTTGTCCTGTACCTGCCAGACACAAGCACTTCCTTTCTAATGAGGCTTGGTTGCGGCGATATCGAATTGTTCCCGTACTTGCGGTTCAGGGACCATGGGAAATGGTTGTAACTTTTCCCAAAGGCTACCACGGTGGCTTCAATTTAGGGTTTAATGTAAATGTTGCATTGAACTGTGCCCTGAAGCTGTGGGTAGATTATGGGATCAGGGCAAAAACATGCTCATGCGAGTGAGTTACCAAATGAAATAATTGTGGTGCCCAATGATATAATTGTTTCTCTCTTGAATTTCAGAACTGCAAGCATATTGAGGTTTTCCATGGAACCATTTGTTTGGCGCCTCCGACCTGACATCTACAAGTTGTGGCTGCTTGGAGAATTGTCTGGATTCTCCTTAAATGACCTCTGCATCCCACATCAGAGACCTGATCTCTTGGTTTGTGGTTTGAATCCTGATGTTAATCCTCCCACTCTATCTCAATTAAAAGAAACCAAGATGTAAGTGGCAAGGAATGTTTTTCTTGTAAGCTTGGGCAATTTAGTAATGTTCGCATTCATGTAGTCCAGAAACAGAAGCTGAATGGAACTTGGCCACAAATGGGAGCGAAACTGAGAAGGAACTTGTAAACCTCCTTGTGGAGAGGATAAACTTCTTGGAAGGGAAACTTGATGACCTCATGGGCACTGGGTAAGTACTTAATTACATTACGTAATTTTTACTTAGCCTTACTGTGGACCAAACTTATTGTATCATTTCTTGAAATTTTGATTGTATGAATAAATTAAACCTCTAATGGGATGTATTGGATTATGTGATCAGGGCAACTTATGGGATTATTGGAACAGGGCAACTTATGGGATCAGGTATTTGATAGAAAATTGCTCCTTAGCCAGCAATGACAATATTTATCATTGCTGGCAGGGAGCAATGCTCAATGTTTTTATTGCTCCTTGCCTGGAATGACGAACATTGACCATCGCAGGCTACGAGTGATGCTCATTGCTGTCATCGCTCCTAGCCATTGATGGTCAATGTGGTCATTGCTGGCAAGGAGCGTTGAGCAAAGTTCCCTTCCTTGCATTGTGTTTGAACAATAATAATGAATTAATGTTTATGGTTTTCAGAAAGAACCCCTCGTCATCTGTGTGCCCTACCATCATTGAGCTTGTCAAAGATGAGATGGCCAACAGGAGGTTGAGGAAAGCCAAGGGAAAAAAGAGGAAAATGTCTTCCTTGGCTGAAGATGTTGATGCTCCAGTGTACTTTCTGTTAGACCAAAGTACTAGTGTGCAGAAAGATGCCCAGGCGCAGTCGGTGCGAGCAAGTCTTAAGGAAGAATTAAAAAAAGCTGCATGTCATCCTTATGATGATGTTGAAGTTTTGCTCAATGACTGATGTTTGTATTCCATAACTTGTAACAACTTCAAAATTAATTCAAAAACTGTGTACTGTACAATGTATGTATGTATAGTCTGTCCTCATTTCTGATGCTATGTCTTCTGTGTATGTGTTATGTGCATTATGACTTGTATTTCTCTATGTGCATTACTTTTCTGCGTGTTTTCTTTTGTATTGGTACGTGAAGCAAAATTATGTAGAACATCCTGTGGTGGTATGTTTTAAACCAATTCTATAGTGCAATTAAATAAGATTATTTTACTAATCATTTTTCCTCTCTTTGCAGGAGTTCTGTGTTTTGTTGCTTGAGTGTTAGTCGCGTATATAGTATGGAAAACACAAAAGGAACCCCCTCCATAGAAAGTCATGCTTATGCCCATGAGGAGAGAATTACGCGTGAACAGTGGCTTGCTATGGAAATAACACCAACAAATGTAGCTGACATGGTGGCTTGTTTCCAGCATACCGTCATGACTTCAAATTTCATGGTGGAAGAACATGCTGTTAGAAGTGTTGAGGACATTCAAGCTTTGGATGGAGAAATTGATGCCAATGATAAAATGGTTGAAATTTTGACATGTGGTGTGCTAGGTCCTCAGCAGATACTCGTTATTGGAGAATCACTGAAGGACCAAGTTCTTACACAGATGGAAAAGTATGGTAAGTATATCAGATTTGTACTTGGTGTTTAGAAAATATGAAAATATGTGGTTTTTTTAAACTATGAACAGGTTTAGCTGATCTCCGCCAAGAACAGCCTATCAAGGTTGAGGATGAGGATGGCTCTGAAAACATACGGTACACCAAGGTGACCGTTTATGATGATGCTGATGAACCCCCTCATACACATTATGTCCCTGAAATTGTACCAAGAAAAACTTCTCCCATCAAACGCCATCCTAGGAAACAAGGTATGTATTATTTTATTATTATTTTTCTTGCATTTATTATGATTGGAGTGCTGTGATTGCAGGTGCAATGTTTTTCCTTTAATTGTTCACTCTAATAACTTTAGTATTCCTCTCTGTGTAAGTAGGAGACAAGCCCATTTTGGAAGCAGAACCAACTTCTGAAGCAGAAGTACAGGAAGATTTTGTGGACAAATGCAGTGACTTTCCAAGTACAAGTGAGGGAGTGCAGAAATCTGGTGATCCTGCCATTCCTTGTGATGACAACATACCAGAACCTTTTGAAGAAGGTTAGAAGTAATGCTCATTTGTCATTCCCAATTTTAATTTATGTTGCATAATGTCTAATGTTGCTTGATTTCACACAATCATATACATGGGGTTACTGATTGTGTCTTTTTTGCCTTTTTTGTATTAGAAGATGAGGAAATGCCAGATGCTCTCCTGAACAATGAAGAAGCTTTTGATGACACAATATCTGAACCATTCGAAGAAGGTGAGCATTTTGGTGTCATACTATTAAATTCTAATGCATCAATGTTAATATTTGGCAAAATCTGTTCAGTACAATCAGTAAAATTCAGTACAATATGAATGCTGTCTCTGACTGCTATTATAATGATTTCATGAATTGTCTGTGCTGATTTTTCTTCCAAAGGAGACAATGTATTGTCCAGTTCTGAAGGAAGTGTATGGGAATTAGAACCCACTGAATCTGAGGAAGACTCCAGCATTCCAAGCACAGCAAGTGAAGGAAAGAAGAAATCACCTGCAAAAAAGCACCCAAGAAAGCGACAACTAAGTTCTGAAAGAGGTATTTTTTAAAAACTGTATTGAATGTATTTCATATGAATTACTGTTAATAATAAGTGTATAAGTGTCAGTATTTCAGAACTCACTAATTCATACATTCCTGCACATTCTTTTTTTTAAATACCAGGCGATGGTTCTGAAGAAATTGTATGGGAGGAAGAACCTACTGATTCTGAGGAAGACTTACACCTACCAAGTACAAGTGGAGGAGTGCAGAGAACAGCTGCCACAGATCGCACAACTATGCGCCCCCAAAAATGTGAAAGAGTTATTCTTTCAACTAGTTCTTTGTGTTTTAAGCCTCTTTTAATTAGAACTGGTGGAATTAATTTTTTCTCCAGCGCCGAAACATTTCTCTGCCTTCCTGTTTAGAATTCTAGGGTTGGTAGCCATCACTTGTTGATGAATTCATTTAACGTATGTGTATTAGAAAGTGCATGCAGATAACCATATATTGAGATTAATGTGTGTATGTAAAATTTGTAGGTCCAAATCTTCCTGTACACCAAACTAGGAAGCAACCTGGTGGGAGAAACGGTACCTGCACGCTGCTTGCTCATCAAAGTCCTGGAAAAAAGTTCAAAAATGGTACGAATGTCCTTCACATGATTATCATCCTTTAAAACTTTCGTAGTGGATTGTACTATGACCCTCTCTTCATTTTTAAAAAAACTGATTCATCCACACCTCTTCAGGTTTTGTACAGCGATGGACAGCGCTGTACAAGATGTGTATCGATGTACATTATTGTACAGCGATGTGCATCAATGTACAGCTATGTGCATCGATGTATAGCGATGTGCAACGATGTAGAGCGATGTCCATCAATGCACATCGATGTCAAAATCCCATACATACGCATATCTTTCTGTACTACCTCTTGTACCTTCCTTTTTCCCCTGCATACATTTCAACCGCATTTCTCATTACATATATAACATTATTACGGACGGATGCAGTTTCTTGTGCAGTATACCTTCACCTATACATGCATAATTTTTTTAATTTCAGTGTATGGGGTTCCTCAAACCAGTTACATTCTTCTAGACAGCCAGTGCAACTTGTGTACTTTGCATGTGGAAGTTGTACAGTTTGTAAGGAATGAGCGTTGTCATGATGCCTTGCTCATGGCTCTCTGCCTGGATGTAGCCATGGCCAAGGCATGTGCGTCAAGGTGTTGTCGATGTGATGCTGCGCTAATGCTGGCAGATTTCATTTTGGAAAATCGGAACTATGATTCAGCCTTGACTGAACATGCAGATGCTCTAAGAAAATCTGTATCGCAGAGGGGAAAGAAGGTTGGAATTTTGGTATTTTTTAATTTGAAGTACAACAAACTTCTCAATATGTATTCCTCTGTCAGGGTTTGAAGAGTCGACGTGATCCCAGGCGTTTTACACCTTCTGTACCCAATGGAAGAAAGAAGGTGACAGATGTTGTTGAGAAACGCGTAAGTCCCAATAACAAGTCAATGTTACAAATGGCTTTGTATTAATATACATGATACTACATATCATAGGCTTCTAGAGAAATTCAAAAGCCCGGCAGTAGACGTAAACCATGTACTCGGAATCATCTGTTGCCTAAAGGGGAACCTGATGTTGTTGGTAAATTATTTACCAAGTTTGTCAGGAAAGGACATGATGGTAAGCAGTGCTTTTTCTGGTTGGCATTCCTATATATATTATACCTACAACCTTCCCACAGGACAACCGAGGAAAGAAAGTCCACCTTGTACTCTGGATGCTTCTCCAGAGAGTGTGGTTGAATTTGCGAAGTTCATGTTGTGGGCTACAGAGATGCAGAGCCAAATGTACTTTTTCCTTTGCAATAAGCCAGCATATTACAATGGTAATGCTGCTTTCATCATCTATATATGATGTTGAATAATATTTTAAGAAAGTAGTAATTTACAATTTTCTGAATATTCTACTATTCCAGGTCCAAAGGATGACTGGCGGGCAAGAACATGCAAATTTGTATATGATGAGGGTTTTGTACGAAACATGCAGAGGAGGTCCATCCCAAATTCGTATTCACCTTGGATAGTCCCAACTCATCCTGTTCCAGGTGTTCTTCATTCAGAAGAAATTGTTTTTCCAAAAATACTGAAAGACAATTGGTTACGCTTGCATGACCTCAGTCCTGAGAAAAAGGTCTCCATTAACTTGAGCAAGGTGATTATTCTTTATTTTTCTTAAACTGCAAACATGACAAAAGTTATGCTGATTTTATATAGGAAGGAACAAAGCAGAACCTTGTGGAATGTGTATTGCTTGGAGCCAATAGGGACGGAAAAGGGAAAATGTGTGGCCTCTTCATGCGTATTGATGACCTCACACATTTAATCTCCTCAGTAAAAATTTACCACATGTCTGTCTTGCAAAAACTCAGTAAAGGTCATGCCAAGAAGAAGACAAACTGGAAGGTATTGTACTCTTGTGATATATATCGTTTTGTGTGACAATAATTTAATACTTATTGACGGTATTTATATACTGACAGATTCCTGAAGGACAGGGAATCATCTACAATGCTTTGGTACGTGCAGTGTTCCCTGCGGATTCTTCTGCCGCCTTAAATCAAAATGCATTGGAGGTGTACAGAAAAAACGAATGTGAATTCATCACATTTCGGGAAGACGTCATATTCCTTGAATATGAATACAGGAAGAATTTGAAATGTGAGTTTTACAAATCATAGCACTATAACTTACTAATCTTAATGATTTGACTAAATGACTTCATGCCTTCTTCATTCATTTCCATGTCAGGTCAATCATTTTTTCCTAAACTGCTGAAGTGTGTCCTGCGGAATGAGGCCAAAGCATTCTCGAATAATAACGACTCCATGCAGATAGACCTGATTGAACAAGCTGAAGCCTCTGAAAAGTGTTTCAGTGCCGATGGAAAGGTTGTCCTTGGCGATTTTAAGAAATGGGTGAGAATTTGAATAAAATGTAGAACTTTGAATTTTAATTTGGTCAATGAATCAATATTATGTTCCCTTTTTTATAGTTGCAGAACTGTTGTGAAGTCCACACCAAAACCATCATTGGACGCTACATGGAGAACACCAGTTTGATATCTACGGAATTCAAGACATTCGAGTTGTGGCACAAGGATATTTACAATAAGAGGGCTGAGTTGTGGAGTGAATATTTTGACCGACGTTCATGTTATGAAAAAGTTGCTAGTGCTGACATCCATGGGGTCTGAAAAGAGTGAATGCGTTTTACTTTTTTAATCGAAAAAATATGCAAAAGCAGTGCTTATGTTTGCAACGGTTGTTAAGTGTTTTGTAAAAACCTTTTTTTCTGTTTCCTTGCCCAGTTGAAGGCATATACAAATGTGTGTCTATTCAGAAAAATTGCTGCAGAAAAATCGTTTTTGAATACTTCAACTATAAGAATGCCTTCAAGTAGAACGCGAATGTAAATGTTTGATGTGTTTATGGTGAAAAGCTTGTGAAGTTTTTACGCAAACAATCTTTTTTTGGGCATTTTTTCGTTATTGTTGCGAATTTGAAGTATTACATATAGAACCTTCTCTGGCATCATTCCTTACTTAGCAATCATTATTTTGAAAATTCTGCCTTTCCTTATGTCACAGCATGTGCCATTAACTTGTACTTCTGCTTTTCTTATTTTGCAGGTTCTGTGAACATATTCTAACAATGCGGTGGTTTTGTACTCGATAGTACAATGAAAAACGCGCTAAAGAAATTGTGCAAGTTCTTGATAGTGCATTGAAGTGCACACCGCTGAACATCGATGCACATGTGCATCGCTGTACATCGATGCACATCGATGCACATCGATGCACATCGCTGTACACTGTACATCGATGCACATCGCTGTACACTGTACATCGATGCACATCGCTGTACATTGCTGTGCTGTGTTCCTAAACCGGTGTGATGTCGAAAACGACTGTCTATCAAATCTTGGTTGGCAGTTATCCTTATCAAGCAGTGCCTTCATTTTTAACAAAATTTTAGGTATTGTCTTCAATACTGCAAGTCCACTAATTGTTTTCTTTTACTTACTTTCAGACCATATCATGCCTAATTTTGACAGATTATCCCTTGTTGACTACTACTCTTTGATCAAAGTTTTTCGTAGGCGGGGACATGAAAGTTTGAGTCCCGCATTACGAACTAGATGGAAGAGAATAGTTCGTAAGAAAGTTGTCAGTATTGTTGCATCTGGTTACATGCCTCGCAAAGTAGCTCTAGCTCTTCTTCACAATGTTTCATGTGGCGTTTTGAAACATCTACAGCTGTGGGATGTGATGATGAAGGAAATAAGCCTCATGAATTCCCTCCTTCACGGAAAGAAAAATTTAAAGAGGGATATGGCTAATATTGAAGCCGCCTCATCATCAGCAAGTGCTTTGATTCCTGACATGTCTGTAATGGAATTCAAAGATGACATTGTAGAAGAGGACATCTTGGAAGAGGTTCAGGGTGAACTGTCAAAGAAGGATACTGCTGGGACTGTGCTACCACCCAAGGACCTTTCCCATGCAGTGGAAACCTATTCTCAGCTGGATTACTTCAGAAATTACTTACTCCTGAACCATAGCCTTACATGGGCAGCATATAATGCTTTTGTGAAAGTGATGAAGGCTAATAAGCCATTCTGCGATTTTAGTGAAGTCCCAGATTCAGCTGCAACGTGCTTGAAGGTGAGCATCAGTTTTTGGCACTTCACTTTTTGCTTGTTTTGGTTCTTGAAACTTCTTCCTTTATTGTATTCGATAGAAGTGGCATACCATGCCAAGTGTATCCATGTACAATGGATGCAGGAATTTTGCTTCAACTTTGTTCTCTTGTTATAATTCATACTGTGAGCAAATAGGTACAATACATTTGTTCAAGTATAATTTATAGCTTTGTGTGAAGGATGTTCCAAAGGTAGATTTAATAGGGTTCAAAGTACATGTTTATAAAAAAGTTTTTTTTTAAATTTCTGTTCTTCTACCATGTCTGCAGATACCTTCTGATATGTTTGGACCTGCTCAAATCTATGATGTCTCCTCCCCTACCCTTACTCCAGTTGTGGACATTGTGTATGAAAAGAAAGAAAAAAATGGGAATTGGTACCTACATCTTGGGATTAAAAGTGCCTTGCTGGGGATATCACCAGGTAAGATTACTAAATTTGTGTATACTGTGCGCTCTATCCTCACTTGTATCCTCTTCTACCTTCAAGGACTTGTTGATCGACACAAACATTCGCACCTATTGTGTCTCACTCATGGCCTCAACCAAAAGATATTCACTTCTGCATTCTTGTCAGCCTTATGTCCTAAAATGCAATCAAATATTGCCAAACTTGAAATACCGGTGAAGAAGGACTTGATACATGAAACATGTTTCTGGGTTGACTTGCACATTGATGGTGTGCAATTATTTGATAATTCATCAAGAAAACAGGTGATTGTACTTTGCATATGATTTTACTACGTATACTTATTATGGCATTCATATGGCATACAACTTGTTCACCTTCATGCATGCCTTTTGTTTCTGCAAGTCTGATATATATTAATTTTTCCCCCCAGGGCAAACCTATACTGATGCGAATCTACGGTATTGGCACATCTGCAGAATTACTACCATCCATTATCGTACCACTAACTCTAGCTAAGCCCATGGTTGTGGGTATCTACCATGGGCGGGGAAAGCCAAATCTGTTTTCATTCCTCCAGCTGTTGTTGACTGAGGCAGCAACCCTTCACCCCAACTTCAGTAAGGAGGTAGGGGGTTTACAAAGGCCTTTATGCATTCGGGTTCGATGTATAATAGCAGATGCCCCAGAGCGAGCCCTTTTAAAAGGTCTGTACGAATTGAATTGGAATATTTTTAAGTATCTGATTTTGGACATTCTTCGATTTTTGAACTTTATGTATTACAGGCACAGGAACAAGTGGCTATAATTCGTGTGAACGATGTGAAGATAGTGGAGTGCAGGATGGAAAGTTTGTGCGTTTCACAAGTTTGAATGCACCTCTCAGGAGAAATGAAAACTGGGATAAATACCTTCAAAATGATGATGGTGGAACACATGCTCGTAGGCGTCATCCCTCACCTTTGAACAATATTCCAATTGTTGCTATGGTGAGAATTGATAACATTGGGTTGTGTGATTATTTACAATTGACATGGACAATAATTTGTATGTCAAGTTATGAGCTTATACTTGCATTAATACATGAATTTTACATTATTTGTTCCATTCTCAGGTTTATGGCTTTCCTCTTGAAGCTATGCACATCATTGGTGGTGGAGTTGCAACAGAAGCATTCAAGTTCATATTCAGATTTCACAAGAAAGTTAAAAGAAGAAAAAACCTAGCATCACGTGAATGTCTAATGGAGGTTAATGAATATATGGAAGCTTGGTCTGGCAAAACTGTGAGAGAAATGAATTGCTGTGTAAGGAGTATGGATAAAATTGATGAATGGAAAATGAGGGAGGCACATGAATGTTTGATGTATCATGCAATTGCATTGTTTTCTGTGGGTAGCATTAGGAATGCATTAAAATCTGAAGAAGAGAAGAACATGCATGAGGAAAATAATGAAGTTGTTGAAGCATTCATGTCTTTGGTTGTTGCAATGCACTTGGTTGGACACACAAGGCATGAATGCCCCTCAACTTTGGATATTGAAATGGCTGACAAGCTGTTCCGAAGGTATGTGACTGTCTTCCACAGTTTGTTTAGGGCAAGTTTCCTTAAACCTAAAAGCCATTGCTTAATACATCTTGCTAATGAAGTTGCTGTTTATAAATCTCATCTAGGTGGATTTGATGCCTATCCTTTTGAAAATTTTTTGCGTATATTTAGAGACAAAAAACTTATTAAAAGTGGAAAGTCAGTTTTGAAGCAATGTTTCAACCGTTTGTGCGAGATTTCTGCTTATTCTATTCCTACAAATGTGCTTGACAACAAGCATGAACCATTTAAAACAAAGCTGAATGTGGAGTTGGTAGCCATGCAGGAGTTAGGGACTCTCTTGCTACCAGAAAGCACTGTTCTCCGCGTAAAATTTTCTGGCAAGTTGCAGTTCATTCAATGCTCTGGATACCAACTAACTTGCAGGTATGTATATCAATGATGAACATAATGCTTGGGTTATTCTTATGTTTTGTCAAAATTTTTATTAAACAGGTATCCAGATAATATTGTGGCATTGAGTATCCCAGGCCAAACTGACACGCTTCAGTACTTCACAGCATTTGCTATTGAGAAAATGTGTTATGCTGCAGGAAGCAAAGAAATACGCATTGCAGGCCACAGATTCCTGTGTGTGGAAGCTGCCCAGAAAGATTGGTGGACAGAAAGTTCACCATATCCTCAGCTGAGTAGGATTGGTTGTTATGAAGCCCGTGAATTAAGTGATGTTGAAGAAACTATGGATTTTTCATGTGTGGTTGGAAAGTTCTTTCCTTTCAATGTAAACTTAAACTTAAGTTGTGAACCCTCTTCTGAAATTAAAGTGCAGAAGTGGATTTTAGTTAGACTGAAACATACGTGCCCCCCACAAACCCTAATGTAAAATGATGACATGACTTTTGCTTTCCCTCTTCTACCCTCTTTAACGCGTCTAAGTATTGTTGTCTAAGTAAACAGCAACCAATATTAGACCTTAACATTGTTGCTAGCATGTATCTTAATTGATGTAAATGTTTAACATCATAGTATATGTATTGGATGAGGAACTACTTTGTTTATAGGGTAGCATTGTTGCATGTTTGTCTTGTCTAAAACATTAATGTTATGGTTTTACTTCGATGATGAGACATAGTTGCAATGATGTAATGCTTCTATCATTTTATTTATGTTTGATGACGTGTGGGAACTGTTATGTCCATCTTTGATACATTCGTGGACTCTAATGATGTTTCAGCTGTGTTAATAGGGTTTGTATTAGCCCCTGTTTAAAAAACCTGGCCATAGATGATGATCCAGTTAATCTTTTTTCATAATGCAACTACAGTATGATGTGCTGTTTTTTGTATAGATTGTATATTCAGATTGTATATTTGTATACATGTGTGCTTTTATGCTCGTTCCTTTTCACGTCAAGGAATATACTTAGATGCTTATATATATTGTTCTATTATTTTTTTACGCGTGTAAACCATACAAGTATTTCAATCTTAACCCATGTTATGTTCTTATTTTTATTTACAGACGAATTTGTACTTCAATTTTTAATTTCTTGAAAGCTGAACGTGCTTGGGTATACACAGGGTATGTCTCAGGAAATTCAACAACGCCCGAAACACCCAAGGGATGAAAATAGAATCCTGTTGCCTTGGCTGAGTACTCTGTCTGACCCAAACCGATGCAGAATATATGAGCAGGCTGTGAATGAGAAAGACTGGAAAAAGAGGTGCAAAGTGGACTACATCAATGTGGATGAAAAAAATGACTCCTTTGGTCATTTATATCGTCCCTCAAATCAATCTTGCATACTGGACCTATCCAGAGAGGTTAGTTTGTATGCTATATATATATATGCAATCACTTTCCCTACTTCTCTTCTATGCATGTTTAGGACTTCAAAGCTGAGTTCTTCGAATGCTTGGGCTGGAATCCTGTCAAGACAGAGTACTGTGGGTTTACCATGTCTTCAGATGGGATCTGCATGAGGGATGTAGGAAATGAGGAGATAATTCCTAGTTTTGTCTCAGTTACGATACTTGACAGTGGTGATGAATTAGCAAAGTATGACTATTTGCGGGATTCGTCTGAACATGAAAAACTTTTGGATTTGTGGAATGCAAATCCAGCATTCCGTAATCATGTGTTTGGCACAAAGTGTGAGTTATTACAAAATACACAGTACTGTTTTTTGAGTGTGTATTTTAAAATTGTTTTGGCCGCAGGTTGTGTCCCAATCAATTGGATCAGTACTGATGCAAAGTACGTCCTATGGCCTTCACGAGAAGCTGTAGTTACCTGTGCGATAACAGGAAAAGTATTAAAGTGGGATTCTCTGAAGCGAGACAGTGAAAGAAGGTTGAGTGCCTTTCCAATAGCTGATCCTCAAAAAATGCTTGAGTACTGCATAGGTAACATATGGTGCAGTGGACAAATAGGTGAGCATTTGTATAATGGGAAGAGAAGAAGTAATATAACTCTATTTTTAACAAATTCTTGTTTCTAATGTCAACAGCATTTCATCCTGATCGTCTGCAAAGGAACAGTATTACACACGCCAGCCGTGGCTTCTGTTCACCAGGAGTTTATCCAGGTGCTACATCTGATGACATTACCCGACGCCCAAAACAGAATATCCAGCAAAGACCTGTGGATATTGCCATGGCTAGTGAAGAAGAGCCATACAATTCTTCTCAGTGTGATGCCCAACCAACAGGATGTCAGAAGGTGGCAAAGTACAGCTCGTCATCAGGTGACACTTTCAATATTTCTGTGTCTTGTTGGCATTTTGATCCTATAATATCATTCCAATTGCTCTTGTAATAACCCAGATATAAATTATAATGTGGTTATGCAGAGCAAGTCACAGTACAAACGGGAGTGATGCCCTCTCAAGCAAATGATGTACAGATGCCTGACAGTGACACACTAACACTATGTGAACTGCAGCCAGTAGCTGGGACATCCTACAATAACAGCTTAACTGTTGTTCAAGGTTTGGAGACATATGGTTTAAGTGCATTCCAACTTGTGCGCGAGGCAGGAAGTCTAGTGAATGATGGTGAGTGAACTATAATAACTTGTGTTCAAGGATTACATTTCTATTCGAAAATTACTGCTTTCAGGGCATCCTAAAGAAGAACCTTTGATAACGTTGTCCGAGAAGAAGTTGATGCCTCCAGCATCAACAGACCTATTTCAATTGGACACACCCTCTAGTCAAGCTTCGAACATGGGTGATTCTTCTCAGGAAATCTTGCTTGCGGAACTTGGTTAGTTTTTTGCTTGTACTTCATCATTTCATTGACAGTGTGTGATAAATTTTTGCCCATGTATCACAGGTAACTCGGCAAACTTACAAGATCTGGACTCACTGCCTGGAAGCAGTTTTTGCGATGGCATTGTTACTCCTCTTCATGGGAGTGATAAAAGTGGACTGTTGACCAGAGCTGGTAAGTGTGTAATGCATGATGCACCCTGCACACTTGTAACACTTGATGAATTTATATACATGTTCTCAAGTAACATGTCTATAAATTCATCAAGTGTTACAAGTAAGAAACAGAATACTCGCATAAATAAAATGTTATGAAGATTGAAGTGATGTTATATTTGACCATCGTTTCAATCACAACGATGCACACAGTGAACATCGTTGTGAGTAAAACGATGTTCGATGTGAACATTGTTGTAATTGAAACGATGTTCAATAGGAACATCGTTGTACTGGAAACTATGGTCAAGTTGAACATCGTGCAGTACAATAGTGTTTCTCTCCAAACATTGCATTTGTCTGATATACTACATGTTTTCACAGAATTCATTCCGTTTGCTAACAAGATGACGCAAAACTTTGAAACTTTGACGCAGCAGTTTGATGTATTGAAGAATTTGTTGAAGCAAGTATTGGACAATAATCATCAAGTCAGCATACAAGGTCCTGTATGTACTCTAGGAAATGGCGTGACCCAAAAAGGTATTGATGAATAATTCTTACTTTTCCTTCAGTACCCTTATGTTGCCATCCTCTTAATCTAATCTGTGACTTTGAATGACATATACTATTGTTTGCAGTTGTGTTACGTGAAGCTGTGCAGCATTTGATCCCAGTTAAGACAAGGAAACAACTGGTGGAGATTGATGCTTTATTGATGGATGAAGAAATCCGTCAAAATGTGGTAAGTATTATGTCATTCTTAGTCTATACTTGCATATGTTGAAATATAAAATGTAACTGTCTTTCATGTCTTTCATATACTCATTCACACAATTTGTCCTTTACAAACAGGTGCTGTGGTCAGAGTGCCATCGAATCAAGTCTGGTAAAACTGTTCAAAGTTTACCATTCTTCCTGAAGCATTTCATGCACCAACGGATGGCAACCCAAATTTATTGTGTAAATGGAGGAGCACAAATCATCAAAACAAGTAAGTTCAACTGTTAAAATAAAGGTACAGATACATGATGTATAATATCTTATACTTGTTATATATATATATAGAATGTCCTCGTGCAAAGCCTGTCACATCTGTCAATGATCGTGATGGTCAGGATTGGGATGCCATGCAAGATGATCCGAAAAGTATGGATTATGATTGCTTTCCTCTGAATCTACAACACAGAGTGGAGCAATATTCCCTGAAAATTGTGAGTATCTAATGTTTCCTTGACTGTAATGCATATACATCCTCATAACTTAATTTCTAATAATGTGTTTTTAAGATTGCTTTCCTCTGAATCTACAACACAGAGTGGAGCAATATTCCCTGAAAATTGTGAGTATCTAATGTTTCCTCGACTGTAATGCATATACATCCTCATAACTTAATTTCTAATAATGTGTTTTTATATTTATTGTAACAGCCATTGAACAAGCTTCCTGGAGTCTTTCCTGTGTTGGAGCAACTTGCTATGATCCTTCCTGGAGCAACATTGGATAAAACAAGGTAAATGAGAATTAACTTGCTGTGGTATCCTACTTCTTGTACATGCTTTCCTACTTTCCTGTATTCCAGATCACAAGTTAATGATTCCATCCGAAGCTTGAGACATGCTGAACGGGGTTTCAGGAATGCCATGAGAATGAAGAATGAAGAAGTATCAGACCCCAAGCCAGATTGCTACCTCGGAACAAGGGAATACAAGACAGTTTTCGACTCGGTGGAGCTCTATTCTGAGCTTGAGCCAAGACTAATGGAATGGTACGCATCTAATGATGATGACATTGATTGGCACAAATTGCCAGTCGAAGCTACCATCCGCGAAAATAAGTTGGAATGATATTTCTACCCCCCCCCCCCGCAATGGTGTGTGTCATCATGAATGTACCTGTCATCAATGTTGTGATTTCCGCGGATGATTTTTTCTATGTTTGAATAATGTTATTAAATATTTATTAAACTTCTCATTTTCTGCTTCCACTTTAATGAATCCATTTCGTATTATTTAAAATGGTGATTGTAAGTAACAATGCAACACTTATTAATAAAATACTTCCAAGTATGCATTCTTGAGATGTCATGATATGTTAATGAGAACAATAAGTAATTTTTACTGAGGGAGCAAGGCTAAAATAAACATTGCTGACCATCGTAGAGTCTGCAATGGTCAGTTGCTGCAACCTCGAATAGCCACGCTTCAACATCGCTCCAAAGCAGCTATATATATAAAATTACATCGTTCCAACCTCGCGAATCATCGCTTCAACATCGCTCCAAAGCAGCGATATTCATAGAGAAACATCGTTCCAACCTCGCATAGCATCGCTGCAACATCGCTCAGAAGCAGCGATATTCATAATATGACATCGTTCCAACCTTGCATGTTACTGCTCACCAGTCATGAACATGAACATCCCTTCACATGTAAACTAAACACCTCTGGGCTTTCCTTGACTTTCTTGGACTATATATTGTCAAACATGATCATGGCTAGGGATTAATACTTATTTATTTGAACAATGAGTAATTTTAATCTGTGAGCAATGCTCTGAATAAACACAGCTGGACCATCGCAAGTAGTCTGCGACGGACAATGAGATCATCGCAATGTTGTAAAAACCGACATCGCATGGCATCTCAACTGCATCGCTCACAAGCAGCGATGTTCAAAAAAGGAAAGCGTACTAACCTCGTCTAACATCGCTCGTACATCGCTTCAAAGTAGCGATATCTATAAAAGGAGATCGTACTAACCTCGCTTAGCATCGCTTCAAAGTAGCGATATTTATAAAAGTATATCGTTCTAACCTTGCTTAGCATCGCTTGGACATCGCTCCAAAGCAGCGATATATATAAAAGAAAATCGTTCTAACCACGCCTAACATCGCTCCATGGGCTTGTACATCGCTTCAAAGTAGCGATATTCATAAAAGGATGAGATCATACTAACCTTGCTGAGCATTGCTTGGTCATCGCTCCTAAGCAGCGATATATATAAAGGAAATCGTTCTAACCTCGCCTAACATCGCTTGCACATCGCTCCAAAGCAGCGATATATATAAAAGGAAATCGTTCTAACCTCGCCTAACATCGCTCGTACATCGCTTCAAAGTAGCAATATTCATAAAAGGACATCGTTAAGGGATTAATACTTACTCTGAGCAATGAGGAATTTTTAATCAGTGAGCAATGCTCAGAATATATATACATACTTGCCATCGCAAGTAGCCTGCGATGGCTACGCATGAACAGCGCTCAATGCATGGACGAGCGATGGACGATAGACCTACCGTTAGCGGTCGTTTTTAAAACGGATTGGCAATGGCTTGTCCACGCATTTTACAATAGTAATTATATGGGCGGGGTGGGGGGTTTCGCGGGTCCGCGCCGAGAAACAGGGGTCGTTGGCAACGCATGCTGACATGCGTTGTTGAACGTCCTGGGGTACGTCTGCGCCCCTGGTCGTTAGAGTGCGACCAAACGGCCGTTAGGCCAACGTTCTGCTCAGAATGGAGCGCCAATGGCTTCGCAACGGGGGTTGCCATGCCTAAATTATTTGCTGGGAACTGGCTACTAAAGCTGATTGATAATACCTGCAGCGTTGCATGTAAAAACGCACATTGAGACCTTCCACATTTTTTTAATTTCCTCAACTGCTGGTACACCGAAAACTGTAATCGGGCATAACTTGACAGCGCTCAATGCATGGACGAGCGATGGACGATAGACCTACCGTTAGCGGTCGTTTTTAAAACGGATTGGCAATGGCTTGTCCACGCATTTTACAATAGTAATTATATGGGCGGGGTGGGGGGTTTCACGGGTCCGCGCCAAGAAACAGGGGTCGTTGGCAACGCATGCTGACATGCGTTGTTGAACGTCCTGGGGTACGTCTGCACCCCTGGTCGTTAGAGTGCGACCAAATGGCCGTTAGGCCAACGTTCTGCTCAGAATGGAGCGCCAATGGCTTTGCAACGGGGGTTGCCATGCCTAAATTATTTGCTGGGTCCCCCCTTCCCCCTGGGTTCTTTTGAGGTTTGGGAATTGGGATGATTTTAGATTTCCCCATAAGGGATACTTTATTAGTTTTCAGATTTTTTGAAAGATAGTAGACTGCTACCCCCAGTGCCAATTTACTGGTGTCACAAAAGACATGAAATTCCCCTTCTGTCTCTTCTTCTATGTTTACTTGTCTGGGTACTTGATACTTTGCTAGCTTTGCAGTTTCCATAGCTAAATTTTTGCATTTCTTGCTCAAATTTTTGTCCATTTCTAAATCCAGGGGTGCTTTAGGATTTGACAAGTTAAAAAGCTGAGAATGCAGCTTGATCATAGTGTTGAAGGGAGCCATATACTGTATCTAAGAGGGTCCTATAAGTGGGCAATGATGCCAGCAGCCATTATTTTTTATATGATCCCTGCTTTGGCTAACAGAATTATTTGTCTGCACAGGCTGATAATGAGTCATTGGAAGAGTTGTACAGTAGTCCCAGGATTTTATATTTCTCAGCCTCTTCTTTTTGAGAAGGATAAGTTTGTACCTTGGTTAGGCTAAAACACCCTTCCCTCAGGATTTTTGTAGTTTTATCTAATTTTCCTTTAACTTCTTTGAGGGAATTCCCTGTGATGAGAATATTGTCCACATAGGTGTTTGTATCTAACTTTTCTTTCTCCTTCTGAGATTTTGCTGTTTTCTTCTGCCTGTCAGTATAGGTATCTTATTGCTGTATTTAGCATAAACGGGGCACAATTTATTCCCCCAATAACCTCAGAAATCTGTAAAACTGAGATTTGTATGAGCCATCAGGCTGTTTTACTGGCCATGGGAAAATTAACAGCCATTGATCTTCTGGGGCTAGTTGTACTTGCACAAACGCTTTGCAGATATCTGATATGGCAAATGATTCTGAAAATCTTAGCTTGAGGAGGATGTGAATTAGTTTTGGGAGAATATTTGGACCTTGTTCAAGAATGTTGTTAGTAGAACACCTGCCTCCGTTGGCTGCATTGCTGGCTATTATAACTCTTAAGGGGTACTGGCACTAGAGGGTCTTTCAACGCCGTGATGGGGCAATGCAGTATAGTGAGTTCCCCTTTTTTGGATTTCTTGTAGAGTGGTGGGAGTTATTACACTCGTAGTTTCCCAAGCTTTGACAAATTTTCTGTACTCCTCAGTCAAGATTCTGCCCTTTTCAAGAATTCTTATTACTAATTTTATTCTTTTTTCACCATTTCAGTATTTGGATTCCATTTTTCATAAAATGCTCTGGTTTTGAGAAGAGGTGCCACAACTCAACCACTAGGTGCACAACTTAAGGTGGCTAAATATTTGTTTAATTGGTCTTTGTCTGACTTTTTTTTATTTCTTCTTGATTTCTGAAGATTTCCAACCTGTCTTGCGTTATTGTTCTTGTTATTTCTTTGTTGAATTTGAAGTCTAGTTGTTAGCCTCATTTATACTTATGGAAAACCCCAGTATCTTTTTTTCTGGCTTGTTGTATTTCCCTTCAGCAGACCAGCATCCTCTGGGAACTAATCTGACTGCTGATTCTAACATCTGAAATTTTTCCAAGTTGAAGAATGGAACAAGGCCTGAAGAGTATATTTTGACAAGATTGCTTAATCCCAGAATTAGATCAAAATGAGTTTCAGTATTTTTCACAATTTGAGGAATCTGCCAAGAGGCTCTTATACTCAGTCAACCAGGACCAAGTTTGGGGATTGGATCCTTCCCAGGGCATATCCATTGGAACAATCAAGGCGTTGAGTTTCAGCTCAAATTCAGGATTGACTGGGCTCTTTAAAGATATTTCCATATAGATTTTGGATGTCAAATCAAAATCATTTTTGTTGACCCCTGATATTCAAAATCCAGAAGTGTGAGTTTTAGTTTCCAGTTTCAGTCTTTTGGTGGCTTCTTCTGTTATGAGACTAGCCTGAGCTCCGGAATCCAGAAGGGCATATACAAATAGTCCTGTTTTTTCTTCTTTCAACTGTGCAGCAGTCTCAAGAAAGGCATTGGAAAATGTTCCTCATGAAAGGTTAACTCAAATGTACTTAGTGTTGGTCAGGTCAACTCTGTTTTGGTAACGGGTTGAGAGGAAATGGACAAAGAGGCTTGAGTATTTTTGTTGGTCTCTATTTTATCTTCCAATTTCTTCAAGGCTTTCAGAATTTTGGGATTCATGGGAACAGTGGCTTCTCTTTTTGCGGGTCCATTGCCATGATTTGAGGATCATTGTCTCAAGCACCAAAGTTTTATTTTTTCTTGCAGATTGCAGAATGGTGATGCCCTTCACAGTTATAACACTTATACTTGCTGGCAATTTGCTGTAATATGACCAGGTCTCAGACAGTTCCAGCATAGAGCTTTTGTTTTTACTATTTGATCTTGTTCCAGGATGGATTTTCACACTGCCAAGAGCTATGTGGTCCATTACAGAAGGGGCATGGATATAGTTTTTTGGTGCCTTGAGGCGCAGGAGGCAAGCTACTCTGTTGATCCATGTTGTTGGGGAAGGGCTTCTCAGTTTCCAAGGTGTGCTCAACTTTTGGTTTTCCCTGAGCAGAATAGACAAAATCATGTTTCACAATGTCTTTTTCATTTTGATTTTTTTCCTTCTCAGTTGGAGTCTTTGCTGAAGTGATGGATTTATATACGTTGAGCAGCGTTTCTTTAACCTTTTTCCCTCCAAGGTTAAGATTTTCCCACAGCCATTGGTATACTTGTTTGAGGTTTTCCCCCAAATAAGTTAAGTGCTTGTTAGTTATGGATGATTTGAGGATGTCACACATAGCTCCCATGCTCAGGTTATCTTGTATGGTTGGCCAGATTCTTTTGTGTACATAAAAAATGTCTTGTTTTAATGCAGTGAGTTTTGCAATGAGGTCACATATATCACTCATATAGTTACCCAGGACACTTCTTTTCTCATTGTATGGGGTGATAATTTGGATAGTTGCAAAGATTTTGTGTGCAATTTGGTCCGCATCTACAAATTTGGAAAACAGTACTCTGTTGAGATGTAGATAATCATCTTTGTGCTCTTTTCTTCCAATTCCTCCTAATCCTTCCAATGCTTCTTCTTCAAAATGCAGGAATAAAAGGGTGATTCTTTGGAATGGACTTAATTCACTTAATAAAGCTTGATGCACAGGTAGAAAGGTAGTCCAAATTTGATCAAAATTGTTATCTATAGGGTAGATTGGATAGAGTTGAACTGTTTACAGAAGTAAAGAAAAACAACTATCCAAACATACATGTCTCATCGCAATCAACAATGGTTAAAAGGAAATGGTATGTATAAATAGAGTGAAAACTGTGTCCTGAGAAGACTATCTGTATAATCTCTTCTGTTTTCTTGTGACCGTTTCAAGGATGCAATAGGGTCCGTGTTATTTTGGATCAGAAAGGTTGGTCTGGAAGAAGGTCCTCATTGCAAATTAACAAAGAGTAAAGGTGAAAAACATATGTTGGAAACATACGAAAGACGGGAGTCCTGCCTATGTTGAAGTCGAACTAAAAGTACACCTCGCTATAGATCCACCGGTCCAGTATTTTCTTTAAATCCGTGAATTTCTATTTGCAGTTCAGGCAGTGGTGGAGGAAATTCAGCGTCAGATACTGAAGAGGGAGATGGTCTGACTGTTGACCATTCTAGTTCCAACGTTGTGGGAGTGTGAGAGGCAAAAATCCCCATTTTTTTGTTTTAGCGTTTTTATATCAGTTGAGGTTTTTGAATTGCATTCCTCTGTTGGCAGAGAGTCAAAAAGACCAGAGAATTCCAAAAAGTTGTTGATGGCTTCTTTGATGAGGAGATTGTACTTCTTTTCTTGGTTTTGTTCATTGCAAGCGGAATCTCCATGATGGATCTTTTGATTAAGTATAGTTTTGATAGAAGCAAACTTATAGGAGAAATGAAGGTTGTGGATTCCGAAGTAAAGGACCAATTTCTTGAATTTCTCCTCAATGGAGTTGCCATATTGTTTATTTTGGGAGTGTTCACAATGCTTAGGGCTTTTCTCAGTCTTGAAATCCTTTCTCTCGTTGGGGGTCTACCTCAAGGCATTTTATCTTCTAAGATTGCCAAGGCTTTTCAGAAAGGGATATATTCTCAACAAAGCTCTTTCTTTTCCTTGATTCCTCTGGAAAATAGGTACTCTCATTCTTGGGGTTTTTAAAAAAAACGAACTCACACTTGATTCACTTGGGGGTTGAATTCACACATGCTGAGGGAGTATTCACACTTGAATTTATACTAGATGGATGTATTCACAAAATGAGGAAAATATAGTCACACTTGTCAATTGTTATACACACTATGTAAATGTATTCACACTCCAGATGATGTTCTTTCCAGAAAGGGTTTTAATTGAAGAGACATGGAACCACACTCTGCTACCACTTTTTTATGTTGGAAATGGAAATGGTTTGTAGATTATTTGGCTTGGATCTTTTGAGAGAGTTTGAAATGAAGTTTCAACAGCAATCAGCCTGTCTATGGTAAGGGTGCTTGACATCCTAGTGTAAGGTCGTATATAAAAGTCCATAAACTACTTAAGAACTTGTTGTCCTCAAAAACGTTCGTCAGAAAACGTGTTCTGTTGTGTCTTCGTTGATTACTAGTTATGGTTTTTACTAAACGATAAATTTGTTAAAGGATTCTATGACATTTTTCTTTTTGAGCATATTATCCTTCTGAAAGGATTTCCTCAAGAATTCAGAATCTCAGGTTGCACTTGGTCCCATCAGATCCCCATCAACTTTCTTGAAGTTCCGCCATTTTCCTGTTGCCACTCTAATCCAGTATTTCAGCTCTATTGCTTATTTCAATTTTCAACAGACTAGATTGCAGGCCTAGAACCAGATCTCCTTGAAAGCTGGCATGTTGATTGTTTTTCTTTTGAACAAATGGCCTTGTGTTTGTGGCTTTCTCTAATAGTATCTGTTGAAGCTGCACCTTGAAATATCCTCTGAGACTGTAGAATTTGTATTTGAAATTTACTGGTAGGCAGGCAATTTTTTCCAGGACCTAAAACCCATTTTTGAAGTTAGAAATTGAAATTTTGTGTTTCTGGCAAATCCTGATGTTACGGAACGGGGCCCATTCCAGGACACCTGTTATGGAGTGAGGTTATGGTACCAGTGGCAAGGGTCATGGTACCAGTGGCAGAACCTTTCACAGACCAAGAGACAAAAATTGAAATTTTTGTTAACAAAGTTTCCTTCAAATACTAGGTTTTGACTGCCTTATTTTTCTTATCTCTATTTTACTGTGTATTGGTCATTTGCTAGTATTTGAAGTGTGCTTTTGCACAACTTCAGTGCCAATCCTCAGTTGGGGTATTTTATTTTGAATGTTGTGTTGAGGAGAGATGTTATCCCTGAATTGTTCTGAAGGAAAATCTCCACCACTGTTCTATTTGTTTGATTTGTGGTGAATTGGGAATTTCCCACTACAACGCATTTCTGTTTGGTTGGTTAGTAACAGCCAGGTCAAGTTGGCAAGGCTGGACATTTAGCAGTTAGAAAAGTCAACTGAAGGTGGGGACACCCTAAGACTCTTCCCTCTCCAAGGGTCCGTCGTCGACGGTGAATTCGAAAGAGTGGGAACAAAACCTTCGACAAAAGGGGGGAAAACAAAACTTTCCTGTCAAATGGAATTGGTGACTGTTGGAGGAAAAACTCCCACCCCCCTCTCTTCTTGACTCAGGATTTCCTCCTGGTTTAGAACCAGTCATCTCTGAGCTCTGTTGGGAAAGGGTGGTTCTGAGTTGCTCCCCAATTGTGGGGAATGTATTCTGATGTATATTTTGTACTGTCCTTTTTGCAATTTGATTATGTATTTCAAATTTGTATTTCAGACAAACTGTTTGCACACATGCTTGATTGAAATAAGCTCTTAAGCTTGCTCTTTGTTGGAAACTGTAAATTCATGTGCTGTGAATAAACTTGTGAATAGCAAACTCTCTGGTGCATGTACTCAGTGACCTAGCTGACGGCACCCAACTCTAAAATTTGGAGTCTTATGACCTGAGCTTATAATTGTTTGTAGTCTCTCATTCTAAGCCAACAAGTATCATATTTTTGCTATGGATGCTTTTTTGCTCAGAAAGCAAGAAGGGAAAATTAGCTGGTTTGTTGTTGACTTGTGAAGTATGTTTTCTCTGACAAAGACATATGATGGACGTCCGCACACAAAAGCTTATACTTGAGCATACTGTATACCAGGAGTGCCCAAGATACGGCCCGCAGGCCAGATCTGTCCCGCGGAGGCTTTTCATCTGGCCCGCGGAGGCAGCATGGAAAATCTCCACAAAAATTAAAACCTTCAAAAAGGAAAAATTCCAAGTTTAAGTTCTACAGAAGTCGGACGTTAAAACTAATCCTTAAAATAAACCCGAAGTATTTAAGACAATACTAAGGAAGATTGCAGAAAGAACAGTTTGCATTGCTTTGTGATGTCAGTCATTGTGTTTTTCAGATGAAAGGATAGGGTTTTGCAATTTTGTAATTCAAATCCTACCCCAGCATTTTCTATAATGTTTTTAATCTGATTGCATATCTTGAAAGATATACAGCAGCTTACTTTTTAATAGCATGAACAAAAGTAAAAATGCAAAAAATGCAAATATGAAGGGATATGGACAAATTTAGAAAGCCTGGGCCAATTGAGATGAAAAATTTGAGTCAGGGTCTGTTGGTGACTGAAGTCACTACCACAAGAAAAAGCTAGGCTGTAAAGAAAGAGATTAATTGATAAAACGATTTCAAGAAAAACACAGAATCAGCCCGGGACAGGGGCCGGGAATTAACGGTGGAATCCCTATTTAAAGTTTAAAGTATATTTTGAGAAGTCCCAAAATTTAGATAGTGAACAAAACAGACAACACAGATTTTTAGATGATTTTCGAACAAGATGTTTTCAGAAAAGACCTCTCAAAAAACCTCTGATCACGCTGCGGCGGCAACAAAACGAGAACTGTGTATTTTTGATGAAAGCAAGGGGTATTTATTGATTTCTTTTCCTGCTCTTGATCAAGGAAACTTGATCAAGGGCAGGGAAATCTCGAAGGCCTGGGATTGGCCGACAAATTGGTAATCGAAGACGTCTTGG